>JABUQX010048276.1:0-36740 GCA_015478945.1 Trachelipus rathkii
GAGGTTATGTTATGTTTGGTTAAAATTTAAAGAGAGATTGGCAATGCTGTGTCTAGAATGTTAACTGTCGAATGACCTTCACATTTAAATTAGTTATAAAAACAAAAGGAATCTTTAATATATATAGTAGGAAGCTTTATATTAATGCTAAAAATATTATCTTATTGTTACATTTTATATAGGAATCTTACTTAATACGAAAAACTTTTATTGCATCAATATTGAATTATTATCAACATGGATCTGCGTCTATTTATTGTAATATGAATTAAGGAATTTAAATAAAGTGATTATCCTAATTATGTATATTTTTTTTTTATACGTAAATCTACAAATTTATTTATCAAAAATTATATTGTATAATATATTTTTTTCTTTGCAAGTACATCGTATTGTTTTTTCATTTTAAACTTTCTACATATTTTGCTTTTTATTAGGAATTTATGCATAATTTTTGGTCTCAGCCGGAAACGGGAGCTTCAGGATAAAAAAATTCAATTTCACTCTCCAGGCTTTCTAGTATGTATGTACAAGCCACTATATAGTATCGTTTTTACGTGTCAGTATTCTTTTTAACATATTCGTGTGAGGGACAATAAGGATTAACACATTAAATATTAAAAAATAGGAATAAAAAATATACAATATGATCTCAAATAACTCTAATACTAGCAGCCCGAGGAATAGCGATTAATATTTAGCGGAGATAGCTACTGGGGTGGTATAATAATTTTAGTATATGAGAAAAATAGTTATAAAAAATAAGAGACAGATTATCGATTCATAATTTATTACAGAGTGTAATTATGAGGATGAAATATCCGTATAATAGAGTTATCATTGTTATAATCGTTAGATAATCAGGTGAAAGTATCTAGTATATCCTTTCTTCACGTTACTGGCGTTTTGTCTATACATATTATTTTTATAATTACATAGTAATCTCTTACTCATCTATAGTGCGAGGTATAGTCATTGTCTTCCGTTCTAGCAACCGAGAGTATTGCGATCATACTCATCTTTACATATTAGATTGGACCTGGGAATTACTGGGAGCGAATTGATATCATCCGTACAGATGTAGGAGAGAGAGTATCATACAGACCGCCCTCTCACTCTTGAGTATATTTTTTGCTCGTCCTGGAGGATGCTGCTGTTGAAAAGTTGCCTATTGTACTTGCACGCTGCCCCTAGCTAACGAGTTTCAGGAGAGCATATCAGTCCCCCGTCTGTGTTCCCCGTCGGCTCGAGCCCCCTACATTGCCGGTGTAATACCTTTACAAATAATATCTATATATAGGATTTAGCTGCTAGAACATAAAAAAAAAAAAAAATTATTTCTACGCATATCTGTACATAGAGGACGATTATTTATGTCATATGCTCATAGACTGTCTTATTTACTCTGTGGTGAGAAAATCTTGGTTATGTTATTCATATCCAACTAGCGTACTCCTGTGTCTGCCTCCCGAGAGTGTTGGTCGAAGCTCATGTGTTCGAACATATATACTATATAAATAAGAATGAGTTAAGCACATAGGAAGGTAAAGGTAATTTAACCTTTAGGTTAATAATATAATATACCTATATGATACCAGAAACAAAAATATACGATATCATGTGGATCAGATAGCTTCACTATATTTTAATTTATATGTTTAGACTAAACATGAAAATAATTAAGTTAAATGATTAAGAAATTATATATTGATAAATATTAGAAGTTACACACAATGTCTTTGATGAGTACAATTATCATGTACTCTATTCTTTCTCATAATTACATTAATGTCTTTTTGTTATATAGTAGTAACCATCAAGACACAGCAAACAGCGCATTGGAGGAACGCGGTATCGGATCAAAAAAAATTTCACAGGTTAGCCTCTATGATACATAAATAGTGTTTAGAATATGCACAGAGAAATTTTTGTTGTCCTGACCCAGCATATAACACATGCTGACCTCGACTGAACACCACGCTTGACCCCACTATTGGACACCGCAGGCTCCATATACTCTATGATCTCACTAACCCCCCTCTAGACGTGATTACCTATGCTGGATCCTTAGCGCTCTAGTATGGACATAAGATATGAGATTTATCAGAGCCTACTTAGAGTCATGTATCACACCAATAAAATCTGATTCAGTACCATCTCTAGAAACATTCTATTCGTGTTGTATCATAGGATCACTTACATGAATCGCAGCAATCTGTTTAATTTCTAAGATGCCAGAAGCCACTGAATCCGTTCTGGCAGTTCTGCCCATACATTGGTTTCATCACATTAATGAACATCAGGAGAGCAGCTCCTTTGGATATTCTTTTGGTTGGTATGCGTGAGAGCAATTTTATATTGGGCATTAAGACAACATTCTACTTGGTTACATAGAATTATGAGGACCAGGAAATTATATTCTGGCAATTATTACTTTCTATCGTATACACGATACTTAACATCTTTAAATTAATATATTGTTACGTAATATTTTTTTATTCGCCAACATTAGATGAAGTTTATTGTGATAACCTATAATTTTGGAGGATGAGATGGACACTTGTAAATTGATCTTCATTCATACGCATTAGATTAAGCTTTCGCGGAGGGCACGAGCATCGTGTTGTTAGTACTAGATAAAGGATAGAGTTTAGTACATAAGCGTCAGTTCAGACATAAGATTATCTTTTGGTGTGATGAAGGTTTTCTATAATTTAAAAAATATATTGAATTTATTGCACATATTTTTTATAATATCATTAACTTGAGATTAATGAATCTTCTCTAGATATACTAATATATGTTTAGATCTAATACAGTTTTTGTATGTCTAATAACTATACTTTTTAATAACTTTTCTATATGTGTTTATTATTTTATTCTATAATTTTCTTTTCTTCTATTTATTTATACATTTGGGTAAATAGATTGCTTTATTATTTATTTATATGAAATATAAGTGGAGTTTAAGTTATATTCACAAGTTTATAACGTGCATCAAGAGACAATTTTATAAGTGTTGGACAAAAAAAATAAAGAAAAAAAGATAAAGAAAAAATATTAAACAAAAATAAACAAAACACCAAAGGATAGCACTCTCACTAGAAGCTGGTTATAGTAATTACTCTTATCAATAAGATATATACTTGAGCACTATTTAGATGCATAAGAGAGGATTCATAAACTTATATGCGAATGTTAATATTCTATAGTACTACTCTTTGTTTTTATGGGTATATAGTACGGTGCGATTGACGAAGATTTTATAACAGAAATCCTGGAGCCTCGTAATTTCTTTAGTACCTTAGGATTTCATAAATGTCATCAGCAGTTACAGCCACTTTCTTATGTATCGCAATCAACTATTTTATCTTCCACGCACTACATATAGTATAAAATTATAGGTTTAATGAATAAACTTAGTAAAGGCAAGATGACTACATAGAAAATAGATGCTTTCTTTATATTATCAAGAAGTTATTCAAACTAACATTACAGTGATTAGGTACTAAATTCACTTTCAGATAATAGATAATTAATTTGATGAGATTACCTAATATTATATTAAGAAAGTTATATAATTGAAGATGATTTAGCAGTTGATATTAATGAATTGTGTTACACCACAAGGAAAGTTATGTATAACATATATAATACCGTAATTCATGATATGACGTTGAGAATATTAAATATTCTCATAATTAGATTTGAGAATTTCCTTAGAATTTTTTTTTTAGACCCCTAAACGGAAAATTTTCACATATCGCGAATGTAATCAGCTAATCCGCTCACCAGTATAAAAAATTTTATGATACGGGGGAACAGTGAGGCCGCACATGGTTACAAAATTTCTGCATAGTGAACAGACTTATATAGAAAGATGGGTGTATCGTATGTATCCATTAAAATTTACAGTTTTTCTTTGTAGCTCTAATCTATATATCATTTGGAATGATTTTACGGCGGCTAATTATAGTACACCTAATTGTGGTGATTGTTTAGTAGAGGATAACTAAAGAAAGTTAGGTTATATACCATTACATAAGATGATTTCGGTAAACTATGAGGTAAAAATAGTGTACTAAGGTTCGCTTGTGAGATAGTAATATATGATGACAGACTACTGAGTTTGGTTTAAGACCGTATGAGCAAAGAATGAGAGACGGGGATTAACCTGTATAGAGAAGTCGTAATAGAACTGCGAAGAATGATACAATTTGGTCATCTTTTGTTGAATATTATTTTTGAGATGTAATGTTAGGCATACATAGATTACATCTATTTGAGAGAACCAATATGTGTGAAGATACCCAATGCTTTAAGAGATATAGATGCACTCTACGTATACTATTTTATCGGATGTATGGACAAGGGTCGAATGGGTAAGCAGGCTACGATGTCTCTGTTCCGTTGAAAATGATGCTCAAGCAGCAATATTTGATGATCAAGATTAGAAAAATCTTTATATATTACAGTAGTAAATTTTTTTAACATAAATATCTCAAATTTTCATTTATTAGCTGAATCTTAATTATATTTTTAATTATTGCTTTAACAAAACTTAATATCATTGACTTTTGTTTTATTCCATTCAATAAGAACAACAAAACAAAACCTCATTACAAAACAGATGTGGATGCCTACCCTCTATGATGGTGCTATGATGTCTTCAACATATGCCACCTACAATAGCGACGCAGCAATTAAATTCAATAAAAAAAGAAAAGCAGAGGAAAAAAATAACTTAAAAAGAAAAAATAAACATTCATAGGCATATATATATAAATTAATTATATATAACAAATTATTTAGCCAAATAATGACAAAAACGTGACGTGAATACGAGACCAAATATAAAGAATCTTATTGTGTCTCAGTGGAGTACTAAGTCTCGTGGAGCGAATACTATGCGCCTACACAGAGAATGTATATGGGGATGTTATCCATAGCGTATACTTACAGACTATCAGTGGTCAGGATAATGTGGTCGTGGTTCATCTCGAACGCAGCGCGCTGGTGTGATTAGATCAGCCGATATAATAATATGTTGTATGTATTTTACGGGTGTTGGGGGTTGTAATAAGACCTATTATTTTCGTATGTCTTTGTTGAAAAGACAAATTAGGGGTTCTCTGAATGAGGGATATAACTCTCATTCAGATATCGCTTAATGGAACACACGACACTATTTCAGATAAGTCTAAAAAATGAGAATTTTTCTATAAATTTTAATATATATTCAATTAATTTTCAGACTCTTATATAAGATTATGAATAATTAATTATTATACAATACATAAAAATTATAAATGAGGATAATGGATAATTCTAAATAATATGGAGAGAAAAAGTAAGCATAGAAGAAGGTAAGAGGAATGAAAGAATACGAGAGTGCGGAGGGATACAGTAAAGTACAGCACCTTAACATTAGGATAGTAATAGTGAGATTCACGAGATTAATATAAGTAAAATTAATATTATAGTATATAATTAAATCAAATAAATTTAAATAGGTTAGAGTATTACTATAGTTATAATAATAATAAAAGAAACTAGAGCCTGAGGAACTGCGAATGGAAGGATATTACAATTCTCGGTTTACGACCGAAGATTCTCAAAATCTCACGAAGAAGAAAGAACGAAGATCCCCAAAATAAGATTAAATTTAATCCTTATTAGGTGTTGGGATTACATTATGGCGTGCGTTTTGTTTATTAAATATACTATCGCCCATAAACTAGGAAGAACAAATATCGAATTTATTTATACCTTTTAATTCATTAGAAACCAATCATTTTAAAGGGCTTTTATATTTAATTTTACGCATCTCGTAAAACTATCAGCAAATTAACTTTTAAAGGAAAGCCATAAAACGAGATCGGAGAAAGGTACGAGAATGATAGGAGAATGGTATGAGAATGAACGAAAAGAGGTACGAGATTGATTAATATTTCTTCGCAGCAAAATGGATTTTAATTACAACCGGTAGAAAAGAGTAAGAGAGGGTAGACAAATAGAAGGAAAGAAAGAAGAAGAGACAAGAGATAAAAGGAGGAGAAGAACTTAGAGAACAAAAGTAAGAAATAATAGAAGAAAATAATAAGATATATAGAATATAAATAATATATAAGAAGAATCGATAATAATCTATGAATATAAATATATAAGAGAATAAAAAATCACAAAGATACTAACTACAAACAGTTATACAAGAAGAATAAAAAAGACAAGAAAATGACAAATGGAAAAAAAAATAGACCAAGAAATAAGAACAGAAAACGAACACGATATACCAAAGGATATACAGAGAAAGAACGAAAAGACACAAAGAAGAAACGGATAAGTAACACTACAAAAACACGACATTGAACTTAACATCTTAGAGACACATATGATCATCACGTCAATGAAGGGAAGAAACTAAGACGAAAATGAAGATACAAAAAGAAATCGAAAATGGAAAGAAAAGAAATATAAATAATAAGTTTATAAATATGACAAGAAAAGCTAAATATAAGTAAGTTAAAGTAAAGACCAGTTTTTTTATAATTTAAAATCACAGTAAAATGTAAAATAAGAATACAGGACATAATAGAAAAAAGAATTAAATTATTTTAGATCCATTGAATACTATAAACGCAAAAAAAGAAAATACATACTACACATGGCTATGTTTCCGACCTTACCGGAAATTTATGAAAAAAGAAAAATAAGATGAAAAAGGGAAAAAAGAGTAAAAAAAAGAAGAAAATAATGTAAGAGAAATAAAGAAGAAATAAGAATAACGAAAAGTATATAGATAAAAAATAGAAAAAAAGAAAAGCAAGAAAAAATAACTAAAGAAAATAAACAAAGAACAAAAGAAAGAGAAAAAGAAAGTAAAGAATAACAAGAAGATATGAAACCAGACCAAAAGAAAGAATTAATATTATAAGAAAAAAGTAAATAAATAAAAAAGAAAAAAGAAAAAAATGTAAGATGAATAAGAATTAGAATAATAAAAAGGGAACAGAAGCAATAAAGAAAAGAAAAAGAAAATGAATAAACGAAAAAGAAAAAACATAAAAAATAAATAGAAAAAAGAAAGAAAGAAAGAAAGAAACGAAAAGAAAGTAAAGAAAGAAAGGAAAGATATATAAGGTATTATGAAAGAAAGAAAGAAAGAAAATGAACGTAAAGAAAGAAAGAATATAATAATATGAATAAATCAATAATAATAAATAGTTAAAACTAAATAACTAAATATATAGAATAACTATATAATTTTAATAATATTTTTCTATGTTTAAAGTTTCAACACCATGCTTTATATAAAATATATAAATAAATAAGTGAATGATAAGAAATGAAATATTAAGAAATATAATTATATATATAGTATATATAATAATAGAAAGATAAGAAACAAGATAAGAAGAAACAAGAAATTTAAAAATAAGATAATATAAAAGAAAGAAAAATGAAAAAGAAAGAAAAAGAAATAAGGAATCAAGAAAATATTAAAAATGATAAAATACCAGATGGGTAGAGGATTAAATTATTTTTACGGAAGGAAATACAATATATATTGTAATAGGTATAAAATCAATAATTTTTCAAAAAAAAGAAATTGGATAAAAAAAAAGATATAGTCAGTAGTAATAATAACTGAATAATGCTAAGTGATTAATAATAATTTGAATTTAAGTTTAAAATATAATAATAATTAGTAATTTATAATATTTGAGATATAGTATGATATGCGAAGAGACAACAGTTATATAATAAAAATGACTATTTGTGATAATTAAAATCTTTTAAATTTTCGAATAGTACTTCGTCAATAATAATTGGGTAAGGAGAAAAAAAAAATGTCCTAAAATATGTTAGGGGTTTTTGTGGGATTTGTGTTTGATTTAAGTGGTAATTTTATATAAGTGAGCGTAAAATAATAATTATTGATATTTATATTAAAAGAGAAAATTTAAATAATATTATTGATTTTATACTATAATATCAATATATATATATATATCCTAGAAAAATTTATAATTTCGCTATATATATTCTATATATCGTACTTATATATATATTATATTATATACCTCAGTTTAGTAGTATAGTACCCCTATATAAGGATATATATATAATTTATATGTGAAAAATGTCATCGAAAAAATGGATAATAAGAAACAACTTATTATTCTTGAATGCATAGGCTGAAAATGAATTATATATTGTTCTATTATCTATATTAGTTGTCGAAAGGAAAGATGAGAGTGAAGAGAGATGATGAGAGAGAGAGAGTATGAGAGAGAGCGTTGAGAGTGAGAGAGAGGAGAGAGATTGATGAGAGACGAGCGTTTAGTAATCCGTCATCATAATACGGTCTTAAAACTCTTCAATGAACCATTAAAAGAAGATTAGTTCATACCACATTCTAGCGAATCTAGTACGAGAGAGAGAGAGAGAGCCGAGAGAGAGAGAGACGAGACAGAGAGAGAGAGAGAGCAGAGAAGCAGAAGTAGTAGAAGAAAAGAAGAAGAGAAGAAGAAAAAGAAAGGAGAAGAAGAAGATGAGAAAGAGTACAAGCAGAGAGCAAGAGCGAAAGGAGATACATATGATGAGAATCCTGGTAAGAAAGAGAGATTGAGCATAGGAAAGGAAGATGCATTTTGATAGAGAGAGAGAGATAAGTAGGAGACTTAGAGCGCAGCTCACTAGGGCTCTGAGCCGACGGAGGAACACAGGAGGGGGGAGTTTTCCAATACCAGCCGTAGTGGGAGGGGCGAGGAACCGTCTACAACCTCTGTTAACACCACAATACCCAAATGAGCGGGGGTTCCGAGAGACCTCTCGTCCCCGGAGGGGGGAGGATATTAGCTCCCTACCTGTCCGTAGTTCCACCGGCAGGGTCCGAGATGACCCCCAGACTCCTGCCATCGGGGGCGGTATACAGGACTGAAGAAAATGTCTAACCTGACGAAAGAGTGCCATAAAAGTTTGTTTATACTTTAGTGAAAAAACAAAAGCATAAATTTATTATGAAGTCTACGTATTATATTATATTTTAACAAGAAACTAATTTGATTTTAGAAACGAGAACCATAAGGATCTGCTAAGGTAGAGCTTTTTTTAATCATAGTTACTATAAGTCATTTATGAATCACTTATTTTCCTCTAATTTGTTTATATTTTTCTTTAATTTCGCTATGTGAATAATTTTTTTAATTACAAATGTAACTATTACCAAATGTATTCCGTTTATTTCGCGCTGCTAGCGGTTGCTAGTTTGTTTGGAGAGAGTAATAGTTTTATTTCTTTTTTTTTCGTTTCTTTTTTTTTTTTACAGTTCTTTCCGTATGAAACATAGATTATTGGAAAATATATCTCCATTTTTATTATAGCCTTTTTACTGTACAAAATAGTTTTTAAGGATATATATGACGGATATACTGAAACGCTGACCTTATATAGTAATATTACTTTCAATGATATACTAAGTATATGGGTATATAAAGCTATATACACTTACTTATTTATATATTAGATATATTCTATAACTTATATATTGTACGTGTATATAATTATATATATATATATTTATGATCATGAATACATATAATATTATAATATTGAAATGTATATATATATATCAGAGGTTTTAAATTAATTGAACTTCTATACTACATTTATCGGTTGTCATGGTGAATTTGACATGGCCACAGTTTTTCTTCTGAATCTTAATTGTCAGGGTTTAAATATTCTACAATCTTGTTAAATTTTCATGCTGTCAGAAGATAGAAAAAAACAAAGAACTTTTTCTTTGAAGAAATAAAAAAAAACGAACCACCCTTTGTCTGAGAAATTTGGTATGTTTTTTATTTTGTTAAAATTAGGTAAAAGGTATATATGCTTTTAAACTTTACATGCCAACCAATATTATCCATTTATAATTAAATAAATAGATTATTAAACTGTAACTAAAATTATGTAAATAATCTTTTTATTTGGTAAAAAGAACTAATATATAATATTTTATGTATAAAATGAACAAATGATTGGGGTAAAATTATATATATAATATTATAGTATTATAAATAGTATAAAAAGTAAATTTTGTGAATAGTTTTGGTTGGTATAATAGTTATATAATATATATATTATGAAATGTACATGAGGTGATTGGCACAACGATTAATAGCTTACTAAGGCAAGGTTAAGCCATATTCGAAAGAATAATTTGGTTAAAGTTGATCACTTAACACGGCCTTTTTAAGTTCACAGATGTGTATGGGTAAGGTTTGTTAGAGTCCAAAGTTAGGATGTTATGTATGTGCAGTTATAATAGTCGGACCAAGCTGCTAAGTGCATGTTGTTTTATGATTAAGGTATTAATGTTAAGTTCTTATTGAGTTGTCGGCTTTTATTTTATTGCAAACTTTGGTAATTGTTGCAGAGATGTTGTAAATTTAATCATATATTAAAAATTAAAAAAACATTAAAGACGGAATAAGATAAATAAAATAAAAAATCACTTTCGTATAATTTTTTTCTATTAGCTTATGATAATAAACAATATTCCTATACCTAACCACATCATTCGGTAAGTGAATTCATATAACAATTATTTTAATATATACATAAAATCAAAGAAGTAAAACACCTTTCTATATTTGTTAATTTATGTTGTCTAAATATTTATATATAGTGAGTACTTTTTCTGAACTTAGTAAATAGAACTATTTTCAGTATTCAAAGCATCAATACGCAAGGAATAGTGCGCACTAGAATTACATCACATGATACGCATTAATGAATATACTATCATATATATACATATAATATGCTATATAATATTTATAGCGTATATATATATATTATAATAATATAAGGTATATATATATATATAATTATTAGTATTGCATATAAATGGAGATATTTTTACTATAATAGGAGATTTTGTCATAATAATATACGATATATATTATATATCACTTTATAATATTAATATATAACGATATATAAGTATATATTTATAATATAATATTGATATATATATAATATATTATATATATTTATATTATATATAATATATATATATATTATCTATATATTTACTAGTATTATAATTATAATTACCATAGTTATATGCCAGTTTGATATCTAGTAATGATAACTATAGTTTATATAATGCAGTTGTTACAAAATCAGGTTTAGCCAATTAAACGATTCATACTGTATATATTTTTTAAAGATTTGAATGCTTATATACTAAAATATTATAAATAAAGTTTGTGTTGTAAACTGACCATTTATTGGATTGCAGTATAGTACAGCTTATTATAGTTTATTTATTGTCGTATAGAAAAATCATGTTTGTATACAACTCAAAAATATGGCAATTATAAAAGTAATCTAATCGTTAACTAATTAGGGGAAATAGTGAAGAGTGGCTCTCCCGATAATCAGGTGTATTCAGATGACTTATAGGTTATTATAACTTATATTTGAGTATCTCATATATATTAATATATATATATATAATATATATTAGATTTTAGACCTGATGAAGTAACTTTACAACTGTACATATAAGGTTATATATTCTAATTATTAAAGTTTGGCAGATATATATATCCAAAGTGAGGCTAATCACTCTAATTAATAAATAAAGTGAAGTGATAATTTAATAAATGAATTCAACTTTAGATCCGAATGGGATACATTTATGTTAGTGAGTAGGAGTACTAGTATAATGAGTGGTGAACAATAATTTTAAATTTAAAAAGTATTATAATAATATATTTAATTGAATTAGTTATTAGACTGCCTCATATCACCGTGACGGTAATTGGTGCTCCAATTCATAAACATGATATATACTCACAATTTGAAGACCGTGTGAAGTGGAAAAAGTGGCGAATGGGACTCTCGGGCATTGAGTCTGGTTGGTTCCCACTAGAAAAGATTAGGCCTCTGTGAATTTATTTTAGAGGAAGCATAGGCTTCCTGAATGCTTGAATCGAACCAGTTACTCTACGATCAGTGTCAATGTCTATGTGTACTATGACACTCAACACTAAACTACAATTCGCTAAGTTGATTGAAGAGCACATTACGTTCTGTCCAGACAACTTAATAACACAAGTCGCAAAATAAGAAATGGATAGCCCTTTCTGAAAAACTACTATGCTAGACTCAATCGACGACTAGTATAATAAAGCTCTATCAAACTGTGTATAATGTAATATCTATTCTGATAATAGTGCTTTGAAAACCTCCAATCTATATACAAATCAATCTCATTTCTTAGAGTATTCATCTGAGGACAAGTATTGGTTATTCACTTGGCTCTCCTCTGATCTGCTCACACAGGTAAAGGATATTTCGTGGCATAGTCTCTCAGAGAGGATATTTGACTGGTCAATGCAAAGTAATAACTTTGCTATCTAATATGCTTCTCAGTTTTCGTATGGATCCCTTTATGTGAAGTAGTGTTGTATGAGATCTATAGCGTGGAGCTAGTGGGATGATGAGAAATAATGACAAGAGTAGTTATGTGATATTGGGTCATTAATGCAGTATGATCAACACGGCTCTCCAAACTCCCTCCTTTGGAGTGTTTCGTTCCTTACACGATCTGCGGCCGACTATACCTTATATCGTAGATTTTCATATACAAATACTGCATCAATATCGCTGTTGTGCTGGGAAGCATCTATATCTTTCTTTTTACCTCACAATGTCGTTATTGTTGATATCCTCACGAGGTTAGATATCCATGATCAAATTGCTCATCATTTAGTTCTACATTTACAAGGTGAATACGAGAGCTGAGATCCACGCTGCGACGGGAGTGAGACAATCAATACCAATAGCATAATAGAAACAATTATGCTATGAAGAACCCAAACGCTTACACTTATTCTTTCTCTAGAGCATATACAATTGCAATAGATTCTTTCCCCCTTTCTACTCTCTCTATCTCAAGAAATTTGCTTTACAATCTGTTTGGAGTGAAATGATGCTTTTATCGTGACTCATACTCATGGACTTTGTGAGTATGAGAATTAGTTACTGATAGATATATTTTATCGCTCACGGGTGGGGTCGTTCCACCTTGTACTAGTGATATTCAATTATTACTTTTAAAAACACCCAACTTCTACAAATATTATAAACTTTCTAAAGGACTCATTCGAATAATAACTTTCCTACCTACATTTCATAATGTTCTTCATAGTCATCTACTCTTTGTTAGATCCATATATATAAATCTTGGGCCTTAGAACATAAACTAAAAATAATGTCTTTTTAAATCTCACATGCCGCAACGTGAGGAAGTAGTTAGGGCATACCTCATCTAGAAAATTGGGTGAGTTCTGTTTATGACATATAAGCGAGTATATATTTTATTCCTCTTTACACCTGATTAACTATATTTCATATTATACAACTGAGGCCTCATATCGCCCTTTATAGGAGTTTATGCTCTCATATTGGGGTACTCATTGTTTATCACCTGGCTTTTAGATAGGGAGTATGTAGATCAAAGGTCCAATAAAGGCTTATAAATGTTATGTTATTTATCCGACTATCACTTGACCTCTATAAATCTTGCTAGTCAATGATGTTGGTGCTTTATCACTATCTTTCCTATATGATATCTAGCAGTTAGCAGGTATTCTATGCGAAGGTGGAATTTAAATACTCGCCTCGTAACACAATGGAGAGGGTGTCTGTATCTGCGTCATAGAGTTTTGAGTTGATATTGGTAAACTCCAAGGCTTAATGTTCAATGCGGTGCTTCTTAACTTATCTCCTAGTATAACCTCTACTGTTCTGTAAAATTATCCTCGTTCTGTGTTATTCCTGCTGTGAGAAATAATCTCCCCTCACTTTAACTTATAGCTGTCTGTGCTTCACATTATTGCATAAATTTACTCAGTATAGTTAGGTGAACTTTTTATGAACGGCTATACATAACATACCTCCTTCATTGTGAATAGGCTCAGTATACCTAATAATATAAATAATATATGCAAAATCATGTAATATATTAAATTATATTAATATATATATTTAATATATATGATAATATTATATAAATATAATATTAATATATCATTATATATATATATTATAAATATATATAATGATATATATATATTTATTTATTAATATATATATATATATTATAATATATAATTATATATATATATATTAATTATATATATATAGTATTAATTATATATATACTTATATATATATATATATAATATAGTTAATACTATATACGTAGTATACTATATATATATTAATATACTATATTAAATAATATTAATAAATATAATAAATATAATATATATTATTATATGATATATATATATTAATATATATATATATATATTTATAATATATTATGTAAATCATATATGTAAATTAACATACAAATTAATATATACTTTTATAAAAATTTATATGAAAATTATTCATAAATCATTACATATAAATCTTTCTATAATTTAGTAGTAAAACACTGAGTAGCTTTTGGTATAATATATATATTTTTTAGTTCGATTAAACTATAATGTCTAATTTTTTGTATTCCAAACATCCGCTAGCTTATTGTCTAATTACGTGCATATTTGAACTATCTTAGAGCTATCACGCAGATTCGTGAGGTTTGTTTTGTGAGAATTATTATATATTAATGATTTAAAATCACTTTATAGTAAAGATATTGGTTGTAGAGAGTAATTTTTATTACTTGTCCAAGATACTGAAAATTCTCCTTTCACAGTTTTGATTAAGATTAGTTATTGTACTTTCATAATTTTCTATGGAGTATTAATGTATATCAAGTTATTATATAGATATCTTACATATAACAATACACCAACTTCACGTGTTATTCTTTTATTTTATATTGAATTCCATGAGTCAATCGACTCTCTCTGTCCCATAATTAGGGGTCAAAGTTCGCCCTTTGTGAAGACTTAAATTTTGACTTTTTCTCAACAAATACTTCAAGTTCGGAATTGAAATTCATACTATTTGATCAGAACGTTAAGCTGATTCTGTTAAACATTATCTTAATTTTTTTTTTATTGTTTTTTTTTTTTATCAGTTAACACCACCGCTCACGGCAGAGCCCTAATCTAGGAGGGGTGTGCCCAATTTTTAAGTCTGTGCTGAGCAGGACGGAGTTAAGAAAGAACAGCTCAAACTCACCAAAACCCCGACCAGTGACGAACGCTGGTCTCTCGCGTAAGTTGGGCCGAGTGCTCTAGCGCCTGAGCGCTAACACCTGGACGCAGATTTGGTGTTTTGATCTAGTTCCTTCTTGAACTTTAAAAGAAATTCTCATAACGAGCCGACTGCGCCGGAATATCCATCCTTGCATATGATCTTATACTCGTCCTCTTTATCTCCAAGACTTACACTGGCCAGAATTTACATGATGCATGTTTATATTATTTTACAAGCAAAACTTTAAAATGAATTCAAAAAAAATGTGCTAAAAATTTGACGGATACTCCATTTATTTTCAGATAATCTCAATTTTTTTTCTTTTTTATACTATGTGAAAGAATCTTAAGCGAAAAAATTTTTGCTCCACCATTAAATTTTTATCGAAAAGTAAAATGTTTCTTTCATTAAATTTTTAATTAAAAGCAAGTTTAATAATGTTAAATTTTTTTTAATTCCATAATAATCTGCCAGGACCACTGTTCAAAAAACATGTCACATTTTCTGAGCAGCTGTTCCAACTTAGCTGGAAGCTTCTTCATTTCTCACAAATTCTCAGGTTTTCCCTCTGTGTTCTTCTTTAGTTTCCTTCTCTTATTTCTGTCCTTTCTTATCTATTTTACACAAATGCAATCCAATGGCTTCGGATGACTAGTTCGGATCATAATAATTACCATACTAGTTTTTAATTACTATTAAAATATTTATTTAATTTTCTATGGAAGTAATTATATCTATTTACAAACAAATGAAAAAGGTTTTCATATTTAGCCTCTGAAATTGCGGTGTCAATTTTTTGGTAGTCGCGACTTTTCTGTGTAATATTTTTTCATCGCTAATAAGAAGATAATTATATTACTTATAAATCAAGACGTTTTAATAAGTAATTTTTTTTTATAATTTATTCATAGTTTACACCATGAAATAAAATTTTGAATAAGTTGATTTATAACCTCCTAGCAAATCCTGTTTTCGCTTCGCTAATATTATTACCGCTTTTGCTTGCTTTGGGGAGCATACAAAAGCTTTGAGTTCAACCGATTGGTTCATTCCTCGTAATAGTTAATCGCCTGCAGGCCTAGTTCATGTTAGCTCTCCCAACTTGCTTTGTTTATCCGACTGGCATGCTCAACACAGACCATTTAAACCTCAACGAGATTGTATAGGCGATGTCGAGTAAATAATTTTTTCATACTTTCATTCCTTCAATATGGACCCTCCCCTTTATTTCAGTGGCTTCTCCAAAAAAAAAGAGTTTGCTTTGATCTCATAGAGTTCCTCTTCATAAACTTTTTTTTTTTTCTTATTTTGGTGGAAGGGAAATGGAAAATCTTTTTTTTTTCTGTTATGGTTACTACTTTTTTTACTTTCATTTAGATAATGCTATTCAATTTTAAAACGGCTATTCATCTTGGGCTGTTCAGCTGGAAAATTGTTTTATTTTTTAACTCTCGTCTTTTCTAGAATAGTATTTTTTTTAACTACCTGAGTTCCTTTAATCCTCAATTTTCAGCTTAGCATTAAGACAATTGTGTATCAGCTCCTTTTTCTCGTTTTCTGCCATTTAGATTAAATTCTGATAATTCAATATTCTAATTCTTTGTCAGAGCTTCTAAATATTTGTAGGTAATTGTTTTTTACTTTTATCAATAATTAGCTTAGGACTACTATTTTAATACGAAAAAAATTGGAAAGTTTTTAAATTCTTGACACGAGTTCGCCAAAAATAACACGCCGTATTCCGGTCCTCACGATTTTAAGATTCTAATGTTGTTCTGAAATGTCTACAAAAAGTCTTGCAGATTATAAGTGATTTTCAACGAAGATTAGAAAATTGATGCTTTATTACTCTAAAACAGCCCGTTACGATTACCGGATAGAAAGTTGTTTATGCAGTTACAAGTTAGCTCTTGGACATCTTATTTTACAAACTTCTCTCCTTATTCTATCTTTCCTATATTGAAGCTGAATTAAACCATTACAAACGAGTTTAAATAACATTTTCCCTTGCAATAACTAACATATTTTTGTTTTTATATGTAAACACTTAAAAAAAATCTCTTATTTTGCCACTAACATATAAAGAGAGAAAATTAATTGAAATTTGTATTCGATTATATCGAAAAAATATCAATTAATCATATAGTCTCATTTATTTTATTATAATAGTCACATTTAGTATTATTTTAATATTATATATCGTTCCCTATTATTGAAATCACAGCTGAAAATTTATCTGTCATACAGTAATGATAATAATTTTGCTCGGTTGAGTCATTTAAAATTGATCTTTTATTTTATAAATATTTTAAAATTGTATAGCTAATATATAATTTTTTTAATGATATTTATATATATACTTATCTATTATATATAATATAGATAATGTATATATATATTATATATATTATATAAGTATATTATATATATACTATATCATATTTATATTATATATATAATATCATATATATAATATTATATATGATATTTCTTAATATATTATATTATATATATATATTATATAATATATATATATATATAAAGAATTTATTTTAACCAAAATTATTAATAACAAAGAGAAAACTTTGATTTTGCTTCGAATAATAAAACAATTTTTTTCGGTAGACCTAAAACTAATGGCGTGCAGTTCAAAAATGTTTTCGGCGTGTAAATTAAACTGTCCGCACGCAAGATTGTGGTGTTTTGCTGAAATCTCAATTGTTTTAAAATAATAAAATATTGATTTAAGAACAAAAATATATATATATAATTATATATATATATATATATATATTATTATATATTTATATATTACATTGTAATATTATTATATAATATATATATATATATATATATATATATATATATTAATATATATATAAATAATAAATATATATATAAATAAATATATACTTATATTTTATTATATACTATCATATATATTAATAAATATATATATTATATATATATATATATTTATTATATATATATATATATAATATATATATATCATATCATATATATATAGATATTATATATTATATATAATATATATATGGGTGTAAGCATCAATTACTTATATTCTTTATGTATTCTTATTCAATATTCTAGTTAAATATTAATGATTGATTGAAATATCTATATATTTCATTTATATCAAACTTGCAAATATGCGTACAACTATATGATATATACTGTGTATATATTATATATATATATATTATATATATAATAATATTATATATATTATATATATATATAATATATATATATATTATATATAATATAATGTATATATATATAATAATATATATATTATATATATATTTATATAATATATATATATATATTATATATATAATATATATAATATAATATATATATTTATATATCACTATATAACATATACATATATATATATATATATATATATATATATATATATATATAATATATATATATAATATATATATTTATTATATATATATTATTATTTATATATATATATAGTATTATTACTTATATATATAGAAACTAGAATTCAACCTGGGTTATGACAGGTATCAATTTTATTGTGAAGTTAATGATTCGTTATTTATTCTCAATATGAAGATTAATTATATAATTTAATAGTGTCAAAGAGTTCACCATACTATATTATAGAACAATTATTAAAAGTCTAGTATACGATTCATCTTGATTTTAGATTAATTGATTAAATTTATTATTATTATTATTATTATTATTATTATTGAATTATTATTATTTTAATTATTATTAGATTATTATTAATTATATTATTAATTATTTATAATGTATTATTAGTTATTTAATATTAATTCATTATAATTATTATATTATTATTAATGTCATTTAATTATTCATTATAATTATTATAATTATTAATTATTATTATATTATTATTAATTATTATTATTATTTTATTATTAATTTATTACTTTTATTAATGTATTAATTTTATTATATTAATTATTATTATTATTTTTTTATTATATTATATTATTATTATTATTTTATTCTTTTGTTATTATTATTATACATAATTATAATTTAGTAGTAGTAGTAGTATTATAGTAGTAGTAGTATGTAGTAGTAGTAGTAGTAGTTGTCATATAGTAAGTAGTAGTATAAGTTAGCAGTAGTAGTAGTGAGTAGGTAGTATAGTAGTATTGCTGGTTTTGTTATTATGTATTATTTATTCATTATATTATATTATTATTATTAGTATTATTATTTTATTATTATTAATTATTATTATATTACTATTATTTATTATCTATTATTAAAATTATTATTATTATTATATTTGCATCTATATAGGTTTATTGTTATATGAATCAAAATAAAATAAAAAATATTTATGTTATGCTCATAACAATTTAAAATTATTAATATTTTTTTTAACATTAGCAATAGATTACATGTACCATGATTTTTATTGTAGCCATTTGATCAATTGTACATGTAAAAAATTGATACAATCAATTTGATTGATTTCATCAAAAAACAGTTGCTGCTTAACTGATTGCGGTGAGGTGAAATAAAACCAACCACATTTGTGATTGGTTTTTTTACTTTCACCAAAAAGTAATTCTCTCTCAAACTCTCTCTTTTTCTTTCATATTTAGCGATTGACAGGAATCATTTTTTTATATTATAAAATTTATAATATATTTATGGAAAGCTAACAACCAATCATTCATTATTATTACTATTAAAAAAATAACGGTTACAATTCTTATTTATGTTTTTATTTGTACAGGTCGTTAGAGAGAGAAGGTAAGCAAATGGGCTTCATTTTCCTACATCGGCTGAACATTAAAATTAGACTATCCCCGAATTTTTTTATTGTTGGGCTAAATCACAATTATTTTTCCCGAGCGCCCGGTCGTGGTGATTCATTAGGCTTAGTTGTAGCCTGGGTAGTGTCTGGGTGTTTAGTGGAGGCTGGTTACCCGCTCAAGCCACTGATAATTTACCAACCAAACATTATTAGTATATAATATATAATATATATATTATATATATATATATTATATATAGTATATATGTATATGTATATATTATATATAATAATATATATATATATATATAGTATATATTATATATTATATATATTTATATATATATATATATATATATATATATATAATATATATATATATATATATTATATTATATGTAGTATTATATATTAATATATTAACTATTAATATATTATATTATATACTATTAAATAATATATATAATATATATATATAGTATATATATTATATATATTAATTTCGTAACAAAAACATTAATTTAAGATTATAGATATAGTGAGAATTTAATTTTAGAATATAATTTTAAGGTATTTTTATAGGCGTGTGATTGTTTGAGCGGATGGTTTGCGGAGCTTGAGGGTATTAGGGAAGTGCCGTCAGGTTGTGGGATCCCGTAGCGTGCGAGGCCTAAATCAAAAGTGTGGGAAATTGAAGAAAGTAAAAGGGTGGTGAATTAAGAGGGGTCAGGATTTATAGGGAGAGTGAGGTGAGTAGAGAGATTAGGATGGCAAAGAGAGGTAGATTACGAGTGGGTGTTTGTATGATCAATGTTGAGAGGGAATAAATGACGGTCTGAAATCAGGTGCAGTAAAGGTGGGGTTAAATTGTTTTTCGAAGCCTAATAGCAAAAAGGTTGGATTCCTGCTAGCCATAAGGCTTTGTAATAGACATTAGAAATCATTCCAATAGACCATACTCAAACGTCTGAAAATCGCGTTGTTGATACGAGCACGGTGAGTATTGTGCTTTGGAAAATTTATAGTGTGGCGATGACTCCCTAAGCACTATCCGACGAGGCCGTGTATATTTTCTGTGCGGAGGAAAGTGATAAGACCTGACGCAAAAGTCGAGTGGTATAGGGCTATTTGTAATTCAAGATCTGCAATTTATTTAAGAGCCCTCACATTCAGAACAAGAACAGCGTAATTCGGAATATCTCTTTCCAGTCCGTGAAATGTACGTTTGACCTTGCATAACAGTCTACGGTCTGTGACATTCGAGATGCGAATGTAATCCCTGCGTGTGAATTTAACTCAAAAACTCGATCGTTACATTTCTTATGGGGCGGCGAAGAATTGGGTTTTTAGCTGCACGCATTAACTGAGTAATAACAGCACAATCATGCTACCAGTACATAATGCGAGCAGAATGGAGTCGAGGAGACATCAAAGAAACGACTTCTACATAGCAGAGAGTGTATCACTGCACACTTAGAAAAAAAATGATCTTGGAAAAATTTCTAGTGGTATTAAAGTGATTAGAATTATACACTCAATTTTTTAATTTATGGAAAATTTAATTTAAGTTTGAAGAGAGGAGATTGGGAGAATTATAGGTCCATTTGGGGTATGAGTAGAATGAGAAAATTATTAATGAAAAGTTAACTTGTTAGAAGTTATAATGTTGAATAGAAATTTTGATAGTTGAAAAATACTAATGTATCATAGAAAAGTTTGAAAATCATAAGTATATGAATCTCGATCATGGTTATCAGTAGTGAGAATAACGGGGGGAGGCGTCGTTACTTAAGGATTATCGTTAGTTAAAAAGTATTTATAGGATCGGTAAGGTCAGTAATTTAATAACTCTTAGATAGTTAAAATATTGTTTCACTAGAGATGGGGCATGGTAGGGGTAAATATCTGATCTACTATTATTGTAATGGTTTAGTTTGCGTAGTAAAGGGTAGGTGAGTGGAGATAAGGTAGACGGTTAGAGAAAAGTATTATATAATATTTATATTATAAGATAATATATATATATATATAATATATATATCGTATTATAATATTATATTATTTATAATATTATAATGTATATAATATTATGATATTATATATATATATTAATATTATATATTAATATATATTGTTGTTGGTTATTCAGTGTAGGGTAACACCAGCCTCCACTAAACACCCAGACACTTATCCCAGCTACAACTAAGCCTAATGATCACACGACCGGCGCTTCGGAAAAATTGTCGATTAGCCAAATAAAAAATTCGGGATAGTTAATATTTAATGTAGCATGTAGAAAATGAAGCCATGCTTACCTTCTCTAACGACTGTAACAAATAAAAAATAAAGTATGACAAGTGAAAGATTGTTCATGTTTTTAAGTTAGTAATAAAAAGTGATATGATGTGCAGAGAAATTACATTTATATAAAATTTTACAAATATAAAAATGATTCCTGTCATAGAACGCCAAAAAGAGGAAAAGAGAGAGTTTGAGAAAGAGAATTATTTTGGTGAAAGTAATAAAAACAATCACAAATGTGTTGGTTTTATTCAACCTCACCTGCTAGTTAGAGCAACTGTTTTTTGATGAAGAACTCAATCAAATTGTTGTATCAATTTCTTTACATGTAACAATTGATCATAATGTGCTCAATAAAAAATCATGGTACATGTAATCAATTGCTAATGTTAAAAAAAATATTAATAATTTTAAATTGTTTATGAGCATAACATAAATATTTTTATTTTATTTTGAGTTCATATAAATCAATAACCTATATAGCATGCAAATAATAAAATAATAATCAATAGATAATATAATAATAATAGATAAATATAATAATAATATAATAATAATAATATAAGTATAATATATTAATAATAATATATAATAATAATTATAATAATAACAAAACAAGCAATGACTACTACTACTACTACTACTTACTCAAGAAAATGAGCGAGTATCAATTATGCAACTCTACTACTACACTACACTACTACTTACTACTAACTACTACTACTGCTCATACTTCTACTGAGAAAGTATGTATTAATAATAATACAATAATAATAATAATTATAATAATAATAATAATAATAATAATAATAATAATAATAATAATAATAATAATAATAATAATAATAATAATAATAATAATAATAATAATAATTATAATATATAATAATTATAATAATAATCAATTAATAATAATATAATAATAAATAATGAAAATGATGAATATATAATAATAATAATAATAGGGTATATTTAATAGTAAGGTCTTTGCATAATAATATGAATAATACCCTCTCTTGGCACCTTTAATAACTAATAATAACTAATAATATAATATATATAATAATAAATATAATAATTAATAAAAATAATCAAATATAAATAATCAATAATCAATAATATGGCTGAATAAGGTGAATATTTAACACTCTAACTTTAATTAAATCTATATAATAATCTATTTAAACATTGAACCATCTGACAGCGGAAACAAATATTTTCAAAGAAAGTGTATACCTGTGCGGAATCGTTGAAATCAGTTCTATATATATATATTTTATTATAATATATTTATATTAAATATGTTAGATAATCTTTCATATATATTTAATATACCTATGTTAGATAATTTTCCATATTTTAATAACCATTGTGTATTGTATTATATATATATATATATATACGTACTTACTATAATCATACTATTATATTATATATATATATTATAATATTTATATATATAATATATATATTACTATATATACATATTATTATATATAATTATAATATATTATACTATAATATATAGATATTAACATAGTACTAATACTATATATATAAGTATATATATACTATAGTATATACACAGTATATAATATTTAGTGTACGCTGGATCGCGCAAGTTTTGATATAAAATGAAAATATATAGATTTTTCAATCAATAATTAATATTTTAACTAGAATTATTTATAGAATATCCATATATGTAATTTATTGATCGTTACACTGCCATATAATTATTTTATCACTTATCTCTGTCCTCTACCTTTATTTATTTTTCCTTTATAATTATATATTTTATATCTCTTTATACCTCTACTATTTATATACTCTTATTTATATTCATATACTATCGTTATTTTGGCTTTCTCCTTGAATCGCTCTATTTAATTGATCGAGGGTATTTACTTTATTAGTACTGATTGTTAGCCGAGCTATTACATTTTAGGTTTATACTACTCTCTCCTTCTATTATTCCCGTATACTACTACAGTCTTCTAATAAATCAATAATTATTAATCTTTTATTTTTCTTTTATATCACCACTATTATTCTTATGTTATAGTCCATATGTTTATACCTACTCTATCGATAATCATCTCCTCCCTTTTTACGTTCTTTCTACTAGGGCGCCGGTTCCGTTTATCCTTATTGGTTTGGCCGTAGAACCCTCACCCCTATCTCAAACTCTATCTACTTATCCACTCTTCCTCTCCACTCATTTGTCCTCCTCTTCATTTCTTTCTCCTATCTCTTCTCGTCCCTCTATTACTACTCTTCTTCATTCTCTCCTGCCTTTCTTCCGTACTCTCCTACTATTTCTTGTCTACTCATAGTCTATTTTACTTATTTATACTTTTATTTAATTTCATACACCATGTTCTTTTTATCATTAACTGATATTTTATTTATTTTCCGTCCCTGTTGCTCTTTTACCAGTTGATACCACAACTTACTCCTTTTGTTATTTATTTTAAAACAAAATTGAGATTTTCAGCAAACCACCACAATGCTTCGTGCGACAGTTGTATTTTACCACGCGAAAACATTGACCTCACGCGATAAGTTTTAGGTCTACCGAGAAAAATGTCCTTTATTGCAATTTCAGTTCATCAAGCAAATATGTCTCTCAGAATGTTTTTCCTTTACTATTGGTGTACTCTCTATATTTTGCTTATATCCCCTACCATAAATCATCCTTTATCATATCATACTATCATACTTACTATCATATAGTATATAAATTATATATATAATTTCGCCCCAGTATATATCTATATGATATATATATATTATGTATATTATAAGTATATATATATATATATATATAATATATAATATATATCTATATATATATATTATATATATTTATTAGATATACTATATATTATTTAATTATATAAAAATTATATCTCATATACAATTTTCAAAATATTTATAAATAAAAGATCAATTTTAAATGACTCAACCGAGCAAAATTATTATCATTACTGTATGACAGGATAAATAATCGTTTCAGCTGTGATTTTCAAATAATAGGGAACGATATATAATATTAAAAATAATACAGACAGTTCTATTATAATAAAATACAATGCTGCATTGAGAGTTGTCTTCTTGCTTTCGAAATATAAAGTCGACCATACAAACTTCCACATATTTTTTCTGCTCTTTATCATGTAATAATATAATAGAGGATATTTTTTAGTATGTGTTTACATATAAAAACAAAAATATGTTAGTTATTGCAAGGGAAAATGTTATTTAAACTCGTTTGTAATGGTTTAATTCAGCTTCAATATAGGAAAGATAGAATAAGGAGAGAAGTTTGTAAAATAAGATGTCCAAGAGCTAACTTGTAACTGCATAAACAACTTTCTATCCGGTAATCGTAACGGGCTGTTTTAGAGTAATAAAGCATCAATTTTCTAATCTTCGTTGAAAATCACTTATAATCTGCAATTTTTAAGACATTCAGAACAGAATTGAAATCTTAAAAATCGTGGGGACCGGAATACGGGTTATTTTGGCGAACTCTTCAAGAATTAAAATATTTCAATTTTTTCGTATTCGTACTCTCTAGTATATTGTTAAGTAATAAAATCGGTATAGAAAATATTTAGAAGATCTAAGAATTAGAATATTGAATTATCAGAATTTAATCTAAATGGCAGAAAAAGGAGCTGATACCACAATTGTCTCATAGCTAAGCTGAAAATGGGATAAAGGAAACTGGTAGTAAAAAAAATACTATTCCTAGAAAAGAGAGAGTTAAATAAACATTTCCAGCTAACAGCCTGAATAGCGTAAATATAAGCATTATCTAATGAAGTAAAAAAGTAACCATCACAGAAAAAAGATATGCACATTTCCCTTCCATCCAAAATAAAAAAAAGTATGAAAGGAACTCTACTGGAGTCAAGCAACTCTTTTGAGAAGCACTGATCCTAAAGGGGAGGCTCCATTTGAGGAATGAAAGTATGAAAAAATTATTTACTCGACATCGCCTATACAATCTCGTTGAGGTTTAAATGGTCTGTGTTGAGCATGCCAGTTCTGGATTAAATACACAAGCAAGTTGGGGAGAGGCTACATGAACTGCTACGGCCCTGCATTTTGGCGGAATTATACTATATCGGAGGAATTGGAAACCGTCAAATCGGCTTTCGTAACTCAAGCTTGTTTATAGCGTGCTCCCCCACAGCAATGAGAAGCGGTGCGAAAATTACGGTTGCTAGCGAGTATAAATCAACTATTACAATTTATTCATTACAACTATGAATAAATTATAAAAAAAAATTACTTTAAAACTTGTTTAATATAGGATTGATATTGTCTTATTCAGCGATAAAAATATTACACCAGAAGTCGCGACCTACATAATAACGTTTGACGGACGCAGGTTTCAGGAGGTGCGTAAATTTATGAAACATCCTTTTTCATTTGTTTATTTATATAGACTATAGGAATATGAAGAAATAGATAAGATTAAATAAATATTTTAAGTTGTTAGTAATTAAAAACTATATGTGTAATTATTATGAATCCGACTTGTCTCGAAGATGGATGCATTAAAAATAAGAAAGGAAGACAAATAAGAGAGAAGACAACTAAAGGAAGCAACCAGAGGGAACCTGAAAGATTGCCTGAGAAATGAAGAGAGCTTCTGTAAATGTTGGTGTGAACAGTGTTTGTCCGTGCGAGAATATATGTGTATCTTCTACTGTTTTTTGACAAATTGTAAATTTCTATTCATAAAATGTTTTTAAGAAAAAAAAAAATTCATCATTAATAAAATTGCTAATCGATTATGGTAATTGTATTCTAATCGATTATGGTAATTACTATCGATTCCATCATGGTAATTGCTACCGAATCAATTATGGTAATTACTATCAAATCGATTATGACAATTGCCATTGAATCGATTATTTTAATTACTATTGAATCGATTATGGTAATTCTATCAAATCGATTATGTTAATTAGTGTCGAATTCATTACTGTAATTACTATCGAATCGATTATTACAATTGATATTGAATTGGTAAGGGTAATTACTATCGCATCAATTATGATAATTACTATTGAATCGATTATGGTAATTACTATCGAATCGGTTTCGTAATTACTATTGAACCGATTATGATAATTACAATCGAATC
Source organism: Trachelipus rathkii (assembly GCA_015478945.1). NCBI lineage: Eukaryota > Metazoa > Arthropoda > Malacostraca > Isopoda > Trachelipodidae > Trachelipus > Trachelipus rathkii. The sequence continues at coordinate 27,504 of JABUQX010048276.1, forward strand.
AATTTTGGTTTTTCAATACACATTTTCTTTAAGATTTGAAATGGAAAACACAAACATTTTTTTATATATTGAAAAGCACTTTTTTGAGACCCCTTAATTAGCACTTTTCACCCTTGATAACGTGATTGAAAACTTTTCTCTTGATATCAAGTGATGAATTTTCTTGTCTTGAATTTCACTAACGTGTAAGTTTGAAAAGCTACGAGATCGTATTTTTAGGAGCTCTAAAGTGGCTCTTGGGTCATTACGGACGTCTGGCCTGACACTCCCAAAAAACAGAAGGCGGAATAAGGCCGATAACCTTTATTTTCACCCTTCAGGGTGGTTATTAGACCTGGAGGAGAGAACAGGTTGTTCTTTGCCTCAGCCTAAGTGCCTCAAAACAAGTGGGCGTGGCGATGCTACTTACTTGAGAGGTAACATGTGTGCCAGGTGCAGACAGCCAGAAGAGTGTGACCCTCGGGAACGATGCCTTTAGCGCTACTGTCGGTTTTCTCTTCGGCTGAAGAGATGGCACCGGCACCATCTAGCGGTGAGAAAATAAGTCCTCCTTGAGAAGATGGATCGATGGCCGGCGTGGCAGCGGACCTCACACCGTGCAGCAGCGATTGCGGGGATGAGAGAGAACACCTCCACCGACACTCACTGTTCACGACAACTGAATCGCCAAACCGAGCGACTCAACTTCAAAAAATGAATTTCGCTCGCTTATTGTCGAGTCGGCTCTTTTGAGCCAATGAGCGCAGGCGCTTTCCTGCCAACGGAGAACCAATGACGAAGTACCTTTCCGCTTTTTGTGCCCGCCTGACCGCTTTTTTACCGCATTCAGCTGGCGGGTTGATTGGTCGCACGTGGCAGTGGGCGGAGCCTGTGACACCTTTCTCAGAGGCACCCACTGAACGGGTTAAGTTTAAAATACGATCAAAGTGCACAGCCCACTGATACTGTTATGTTTTTTAATAAAAACTCCTTCCGGATTTAAACATGGAGACTGTTAAGATTTGAGTGCCAGTCAAGATTGGTAGGAGGGAGTTTGTCTAGGGCCTGGGCGTGCCAGGAGTGCTTCAAGTATGTGTGGAGGATGGGCTATGGTAGTAGTGTTGTGCCACGAAGGTCACCTGAAAAATAATGACTTCATGGCACAAATATATGACCACTAAAATCCTTTTTTAATCAGCCATAAACCATTTTTTTCCGCAAAATAACTTGTGTAATTAAATTGTAATGAACTGAGTTAAAGTCATTTTTATACATCCATTATTTATCTCATAAATATTAACTAATATTACAATATATATATCATATATATATATTATAATGAGCAGTATAAAATACATATACGTAAATACATACACATATATGTATATATATACCCTATATATTATATATATATAATATTATATATTATTATATATAATATATATATATATATATATATATATATATACTTAGTCAACAATATGATAGGATTATTACAGACATTTGGCTATTTATGTTTATATTTTTAGAATTTTTGTGTAATCATATTTATGCACTACTCATAGGTTTTATAAATACATACTCATATGCAAACAACTGCTTTATAACTCACAATATATATATATGTTTAATATATTATAAATATATATCAATATAAGTTTATATATATTAAACTTATATATTAATATATATATATATATATATATATGCTTATATATATTTAAAATATATAACTATATCTAATATATTGAATATTTATTTACTATCTCTCTGAATAAAACCTATTATACATAGTATGCTATATATATTATATATTATAATAACTCATTTTATATATATATATTATAAGTTCTATTATATATAATAACTATCACATATATATTTATATATATATTATATTATATATATATTATTTATAATAATATATAATATGTTTATTTATTATTAATTATTTATCGATATACATTAGTAGATTTACACTGTGTATTTTTATAATATTTTTTAGAATATTTATATTATTTTTGATTATATATTTATTATTTTATTATATACTTACTCTTTATTATTTATATTATAAATTTACATTCGGAAAATTAAAAATTTATTTGAGTCGAATTTAAGTCAATATGTTAATTGCCCTATTTAATGTATTTTTCCGTTTTCTATATACGATTACCGATGAAGAGAGAGAAAGGAGAGAGAGAGATGAGAGAGTGGCGCAACAGAGGAGTGAGTAGAGAGAGAGATTGATAGACAGAGAGAGAGTAGAGAGAGTAGAGAGAGAGAGAGAGAGAGAGAGTGAGAGACGAGAGAGAGAATGTGATAGAAGAGTATGAATTGAGAAGATAAGAGAAATATACAATAACTTATGCAAGCTTTCAATATAAACATCTTTTTTACTTTTCTATTCGTTTTCCCTTTTGCAGAGAGGGAATATTTATCTTCTATTTTGCATAAATACAGCATATTCAGTATACCACGTATGAGTGTTCACTCAAAGATTTTGTTGGTGTGTGTGGTCGCGTGTGCTGTGTTTTGCATTATTTCTCCGTATTGCATAAACTAGATATTATACTTTTATTTACTTATATATTATATTATTATTATTCTATTATTATATTCTTGATATTTCTTGGTGTGGACTTACATTCTTTTTGAAAATTATTCAATTAAAATAATGTTAAATAATATTACAATTATATATTAATTCTTTTCCGTCAACACAATTATAGAAATATATATTTAAATATTTGATTTTTCAATAAATGTTTGACTAAAGCATATATATTTACAGAGCATATAAATGGCTTAAAGGCAATAGATATAGATAGATAGATAGATAGATAGATATATAGATATATAGATAGATAGATAAATAGATAGATAGATAGATAGATAGATATATATATAGATAGAGAGATAGAGATAGATTGAAGAGTCATAGATAGATAGATAGATAGATAGATAGATAGATAGATAGATAGATAGATAGATAGATAGATAGATAGATAGATAGATAGATAGATAGATAGATAGATCGGTAAATGATTGACAAAAATATTAAATTACCAAAAAACTATAAAGAACCACTACCTTATATTTAAATTTATTTAACATTATAATAAACATAAACGGCGATGCTAAATCTAATCTCTAATACTTTAATAAACAAAAATTAGGGAATATCGCGTTAAGGAAGCAAGTAATTTATAAACGCTTCGACTCAGGTAAGAACTCGTGAGCGATGCATTGAGAGAAAAGACTTAAGAGAGAGAGAGAGAAGGAGAGGAGAGAGAGAGAGAGAGAGAGAGAGAGAGAGAGAGGAGAGAGAGGAGAGAGCGAGAGAGAGAGGGTGAGAAGAGAGAGAGAGAGAAGTTGGAAAACTGAGAAAAGAGGGAGAATTGGGAGAGGGGAAAGCAAAAAATAATAAAAAAGATGAAAATAAAAAATTATAAAAACCCTAAGACCGTAATATAATAATACCTTTTGCATCATTTGGTTTGAGTATGTGCGAACATTATGAAATTACGTTATAAAAGAGAAAAGTATTCCTCATTTTATATATATTATATATATATATAATATATATATGTTTTTTTATTTTGTGGTGTTGTTTATTAGATTAGCTTAGATTAGTTTTATTTTATTTTATTGTTATGTATTTTGTATTGTTGTATATATAATATATATATATTACTAACCTAATATACTCATACTATATATATATATATATATTATTATATATATATATACATATATATATATATATATTATATATATATATATATATATATATTATATATATATATATATATATATATAATATTATATATATATATATATATATATATATATATATATATATATATATATAATATATATATATAATATTCTATATATAATTACTATAATATACATATATATACTATTATATATAATACTATATATATATAGTAATATATATATATTAACTCAATTACTTTTATTATAAAAATATACTCTAAAGTTAGGCCTACTTTAACATTTTTATATATAACTTGTCCTCATTATATATATAAGATCACATACTTATATATATATATACCTTATATACATATCACTTACACATACTTAATTTATATACAATATTATATGATTAACAATCTTATCTAATCTATATAACGCATACTTATAACAATATATATATATTACATAACTATCGTACTTAAATAATCATAGACATGCTCGTATACCTAATTATAGTTTTATAACATATCATAATAAGTATTTATTATTTTGTATATGAAACATAACGTATTTCCTAAATCTTAACAATTAAGGAAAAAAATTAAAGTGTTATATAATTAAATTAATATTAAATATTTATATTTAACATTATTTAGATTATATTAAACTTATATATATATATATAAAACATTATATTAAATTTTATTAAAACTAAAATTATTTATTATATATTCATAAAGTTTTACTTAAAACTTCTTTATATAATAAACATTAAATATATATTATCAATTATATTACTTTATGTAAATATTACTAATAAGTGAGAATTTTATATATTTATTATAAATTTAACTATGATTATAATTATATATATATATATATATATATATACTACTTATATATATATATATAGAAGAGAGAAGAGAGAGAGAAGAGAGAGAGAGAGAGAGAGAGAGAGATGAGGTATTTTATTATTCTATTATAAAACTTTTCAAACAATAATTCTCTGGAGTTATTTTCTCTATTTAAAAAAAATATAAATCATTTTTATACTAATATATAATATATATATAATAAATTTTATGTAAATATTTTATATTTATATTTAAATATAATACATACTATAATTAATTAGTATTAACTGATACTTACCAAAAAAAATTAACAGTGAATATTTATTACTAAGTATATATAAGTAGCAAATTGCCCCATTATAGCATAATTCAGCCCTCCAAGGGTTAAACTCCAAGTAAGTTTTTTAGCAGGTTTGAATTCAATTGATTTTTGCCAATTGCAAGCCTACCTGAAGAACATGTGGTAACATCACCCCCCTTTTAATTTTAAAAGGTGTTCGATCACTCGCCTGAGTTTATATATATATATATATATTATTTATATATATATATATATATATTACTAATATTAATATTTTATATGTTCCTATAATTATATATATATATGAACTTATAAATACGGATAAGCTATTATATATAATATATAACATCATTACTTTATAATAGTCTTCATTCTACAGTTACTATCACCAATCTTCCGATGTAGGTAATGTCGCCCTGTCCAAGATTGGGACCACCATCTTCTTTTCTTTTTTCCTCGAAGTTTTGAAACCCTGATCCTAGAGCACTTTAGAAAACTCTTTCTTCCAGAGCTCTCCTGAAGATCGAGTCGTTTCCAGACACACAATAAGTTTCCGTGCTGGCTTCCATGTGGGTTTCTCAATCGTGAAGCACATAAAAACGTAAAGGGCAAGGGTTGCTAGCATCCTAGTAGTCCTGAAAACATTGTTGCGAAGTAGAGTGCTTTGCTTGGTGTATTAGAATATTGAGGGTGAGTGGTGACTACGAGTTAGATTAAGTGTCTCATCGGGATCGCAGTTATTATAAAAGTCTTTGCACCTAGTGTCTATATCCGTGATGAAACTCAGGAATATGGGTCACGATAAAAACTTAGCGTGGAATGATGTTCTGTGTCTATTCAGTGGTGATCGTTTGTGTAAATTGTTGCGTTTCTATATCAGAAATGATGGTAATCGGATAATGTGAGAACACGATTCCGAAGATGAGTGCTCTTAAGTGTTTGTATTATAACAGTGATGGTTCTTCTCTAATCCTAGTGTAGGGCTCGTGACCAGGACCTTATACACTTATGGATTGCCGGTGGAGGGTGTGTGTTCACAAAAGATATGGGTTCACTCAAGAGTATACTTCTTTTTTTATTGAGCAGGTGGATTTTTACCGACCTGTAAGCTTCCTATCTGGGTCAGTAGCCGCTATTGCAAGGAGAAGGGGGATGTTAAGAACATTTAAAAGGGAACGTTCAATCTAACGCAAAAAGTTTTGCATATGGATAGCACAGACGCATTGGGGCTTTAAAGTGTAGGGTGAGATTAAATTCAGCAGGAAACACAGTAGATGAAAGAGAAATTCCACAGAACAGATGTGGCTTTAAAAGGAAGGAAGCACCACAGCGGACAAGCCAGGAGTTGCATTCTGTAATTTTGTAACATTTCTTCAAACTTGTGACTCCTAATTCAAACACTGAGGGAAGAAGTACTCAGTATTGAGGCATAAGGAATATAGTTGAACGAGACAGGTGCCAGCTCAGAAGAACACTCACGCAAAACTCTGGGAAAAAGGAATCCATCCGGGCTCCCACTGCTTCCTAACGTTTTATTAATGATTTATTTAAAAAGTAGATACTATACAAATAATGTATACGATGCCCAACCACAGCTGTCAATTTCAAATTTCATTTTTTTTTATGAAACTACCACTATCACTTAAGAAAAGGTCTATTAAAACAGAAATAAAAAATAAAAATGCGACAATTTATTTTAACTAAACAATACTCAAATCATTTATGTATCGTACCTACGTATCTAACCTATTTTTAAAACTTACAATTAAACAACTAGCTATCACATACTAAGATAACATCATTACTAATATGTTCAGTCAACAAAGAATACATTGTTTAAAGTGTAAATTGTAAGTGTGAAGTTAATCGCGGACATCTATGGATGGATTTTATCATTTCCAAATGGTCCTTATAGTTTTCTCAAAATGCAATAATAAAATCTAATAAATATGTTCTGAAGATATTTCTAAAACATTCTCTTTAATATATATATATATATATATATATATATATATTTATATATAATATATTATATATATAATATACATATATATATATAAATGATAAATATATATAATTTAAAATATATGTATATATATATATATATATATTATATAAATATATACTTATGTTGTTATGACAACATTTTTATTAGCACAAAATATTTGCATCGTGTGAAGAGAAATAAGGAATCTGAGAGAAGAAGTGGCTTCTCGTATTTTTAAGAAATTTTCTTTTCTTTCTTTTTTTGTATTAAAAACAATTATTTTGCTCGTATTCCTGGAAAGGTCGTCCGATTATTATCGAAAATCTTTTGGGTCATGTCATTCATTCTCTTGGAGTGAAGACAATTCGATAGTCATGTTTTTTCTCACCTTATTCTTCTTATATATGTATTATATAATATATATATATATATATAATATATTATATAATATATATATTATATATATATATATATATATATTATATATATATAATAATATATATATATATATATATATATTATATATATATATATATATATAGAGAGAGACGAGAGAGAGAGAGAGAGAGAGAGATTAAAAGGGAAATCATAGAAATGATACATCGAAATCTTATAAATTCAGAGCATTAAATTCCGCACTTTTTCTTAATTAGAACGTGTTTGCAGAATAAATAATTTCAGTTGTCACACTATAAATAATTTACAACAATTTATAACAATAACCATTTTCTATTTTGAAAGACACGCTTAATTAATTAAAAAAACAAAAAAAAAAATGGCTTTTTTTTATATATATTTTCGTACCATTAATAAAGAAACCCGATTTAAATCGTTTTTTTTTATCCCTTATTAAAGTCACGTTTAATATTATAATAAAAACTAATCACTTTTTTTTTAAATTTTCTTAACTTTAAATAAGAAAGAATTTTGTGAAGTTCTTGCCTATTCCTGTAACTCGAAAGTTTCGAATGATTTTCCTTATTTTTTCGTTATTTCCGTATTTTTTTCGAATATTTTTTCGTATTTCATGTTATTCGAGAAAGACAACTTAAAGAAAGACAACATTCTTCAATTCAAAGGTTCATTGAAAGAATACATTTTATTCTTTTGATAGCGTGATTTCATCACTTAATATTTAGCAGCAAAAGATATGCAAATGAAGATGGGGACATTTACAATTCACATAAAAAAGAAGTCTTAGAAATATATATATATATAATATTATATATATATATATATAAATATCTATTATATATATATATATATATATATATATATATAATATATATATATATATATATATATTATAATATAATCTATATGATATATATATATATAATATATATGGATTTTAAAGCTTATATTTAAATTCTAGTAGTTTAGAAAGTATGAATTACAAATTTTACTAAAGTTTCATTCTTTTTATTTTCAGCAAATAATGTTTAATAAATAAAAGAAAAAGAAAAAAGAAAAGAAAAGAAAAAGAAAACTGAAATCAATTATTGGAATAAACCTTTTCCTTCACCCTCATTTTCTGATCTTGGCATATAAAAAAAAATTTCTTGAATATTTTATACATTTTATCTTAAGAAATAAAATAACAGCTGGAACGAATAATTTCGTTATATTATAATTATTATGAATTTTTAATTGTTAAATATAATCTTATAAAATAAATTTATCTTTATATCATGAATTTCCTCTTTCCCCCCCCCCCCAAGACTGTTAAAAAATTTTTCCTAAACTACATACATTGCAGAAATTTCTATACTTCTAACCTGAGTTTCAAGCGTTATTAACATGTTTATTTTGTCAATCATGTGTTACTGTGTTACTAACACATAAAATAATACATATAATTTAAATATCATTTCCATATAAACCGTATTCCATACACACACACACACACACACACACACACACCATAAAACAAAGTCAAATAGAAATAATGTTAGTATGATATGCGATTAATATAGAAGTAACGGTTAATTCGTATGAGCTATTTTGATCTTTAATAACATATATTTTTAGAGTGTAGTAAATACAACTTATTTTAAAAGACTTATTTTGGATACATTATTCATTAAAATGAAACGTTCATTTTTAAAACTTAAACCGGATGCGTTGTAAAAAAAACAAAAAAAAACATAAGTATTCATGAAGTAAAGTAAACCAATAAATCTTGGTTTAACTCTTACCTCTTCTGTTCATGGTCACATGGGGAAACTTCATTCAGGTGTTACAATAGTTTATTCATTTTCATCGAGAAATCGAGTAAAATAAATTCTACGAAGTTCCAAAAAAATTTCATTATCCTTAGGAAAAGCAATAATCTTTCAAGTACTTTTTCCTTTAATTTTTTCTAGCATTTTGACGAAAAAAAATTTACC
>JABUQX010048277.1:0-21219 GCA_015478945.1 Trachelipus rathkii
TTTTCTTGTTTTATGTTGTTGTATGTTGTTGCATATTGTTACAAGTTGTTGTATATGTTGTATATTGTTGCATGTTGTTGCATGTTGTTGTATGTTTTTGTATGTTGTTGTATGTTGTTGTTTGTTGTTGCATGTTGTTGTATGTTGTTGCATGTTGTTGCATGTTATTGCATGTTGTTGCATGTTGTTGCATGTTGTTACATGTTATTGCATGTTGTTGCATGTTGTTGTATATTGTTGTATGTTGTTGTATGTTGTTGTATGTTGTTGTATGTTGTTGCATGTTGTTGCATGTTGTTGCATGTTGTTGTATGTTGTTGCATGTTTTTGTATGTTGTTGCATGTTGTAGTAGGTTGTTGTATACTGTTGTATTTTGTTGCATGTTCTTGCATGTTGTTGCATAATGTTGCATGTTGTTGTATATTGTTGTATGTTGTTGCATGTTGTTGTATGTTGTTTTATGCTGTTGTATGTTGTTGTATGTTGTTGTATGTTGTTGTATGTTGTTGTATGTTGTTGTATGTTGTTGCATGTTGTTGTATGTTGTTGCATGTTGTTACATGTTATTGCATGTTGTTGCAAGTTGATGTATATTGTTGTATAATGTTGTATGTTGTTGTATGTTGTTGTATGTTTTAGCATGTTGTTGCATGTTGTTGCATGTTGTTGTATGTTGTTGCATGTTGTTGTATGTTGTTGCATGTTGTTGTAGGTTGTTGTATATTGTTGTATTTTTTTGCATGTTGTTGCATGTTGTTGCATAATGTTGCATGTTGTTGTATATTGTTGTATGTTGTTGCATGTTGTTGTATGTTGTTTTATGCTGTTGTATGTTGTTGTATGTTGTTGTATGTTGCTTTGTATGTTGTTTGTATGTTGTTGTATGTTGTTGCATGTTGTTGCATGTTGTTACATGTTATGCATGTTGTTGCATGTTGTTGTATATTGTTGTATGTTGTTGTATGTTGTTGTATATTGTTGTATGTTGTTGCATGTTGTTGCATGTTGTTGCATGTTGTTGTATGTTGTTGCATGTTGTTATATGTTGTTGCATGTTGTTGTAGGTTGTTGTTTATTGTTGTATTTTGTTGCATGTTGTTGCATAATGTTGCATGTTGTTGTATATTGTTGTATATTGTTGCATGTTGTTGTTTGTTGTTTTATGCTTTTGTATGTTGTTGCATGTTGTTGAATTTTGTTGTATATTGTTGTATATTGTTGTATGTTGTTGCATGTTGTTGTATGTTTTTGCATGTTGTTTTTTGTTGTATATTGTTGTATGTTGTTGTATGTTGCTGCATGTTGTTGCATGTTGTTGCATGTTGTTGTATATTGTTGTAGGTTGTTGTATGTTGTTGCATGTTGTTGCATGTTGTTGTATGTTGTTGTATGTTGTATATTGTTGTATGTTGTTGTATGTTGTTGTATATTGTTGCATGTTGTTATATATTGTTGCATGTTGTTGAATGTTGTTGTATATTGTTGCATGTTGTTGTATGTTGTTGTATGTTGTTGCATGTTGTTGTATAATGTTGTATGTTGTTGTATGTTGTTGTATGTTATTGTATGTGTTTGTATGTTGTTGTTGTTTGTTGTATTTTGTTTTATGTTGTTGGATGTTGTTGTATGTTGTTGCAAGTTGCTGTCTGTTGTTGTATATTGTTGTATGTTTTTGTATGTTGTTGCATGTGTTTGTATATTGTTGCATGTTGTTGCATGTTAATTATGTTGTTGTATATTGTTGTATGTTGTTGTATGTTGTGGCATGTTGTTGTATATTGTTGTATGTTGTTGTATGTTGTTGCATGTTGTTGTATATTGTTGTATATTGTTGTATGTTTTTGCATGTTGTTGTATGTTGTTGAATGTTGTTGTATGTTGTTGTATATTGCAAGTTGTTGCATGTTGTATGATGTATTGTTGTATTTTGTTGTATGTTGTTGTATAATGTTGTATGTTGTTGTATGTTGTTGCATGTGGTTGTATATTGTTGTATGTTGTTGTTGTATGTTGTATGTTGTTGTATGATGTTGTATGTTGTTTTTAGTTTTTGTATGTTGTTGTATGTTCTTGTATGTTGTTGTATGTTGTTGTATGTTGTTGTATGTTGTTGTATGTTGTTATATGCTGTTGTATGTTGTTGTATGTTGTTGTATATTGTTGCATGTTTTTGCATGTTTTTGTATGTTGCTGAATACGGATTGCAATGTTGTGTATGTTGTTGTATGTTGTTGTATGATTTTGATGATGGTTGTTGCATTGTTGTTGTTTGTTGTTGGTATGTTTGTTGTATGTTTTGCATGTTGTGAATTGTTGTATATTTGTTGTAATGTTGTATGTTGTTGATGTTTTGCATGTTGTTGTATGCTGTTGCATGTTGTTGCATATTGTTGTATTTTGTTGTATGTTGTTGCATGTTGTTGTTTATTGTTGTATATTGTTGTATGTTGTTGTATGTTGTTGTATTGTTGTATTGTTGTATTGTTGTATTGTTGTATTGTTGTATTGTTGTATTGTTGTATGTTGGTTGCATGTTGTTGGCATGTTGGTTGTAATGTATTGTTGTGTGATGTTGTTGCATGTTGTTGTATATTGTTGTATATTGTTTTATGTTGTTGCATGTTGTTGTATGTTGTGCATGTATGTTGTATGTTGTTTTATTTGTAATAGCAAAGTAATGTTGTTGTATGTTTTGCATGTTGTTGCATGTTGTTGTATGTTGTTGTATGTTGTTGTATGTTGTTGTATATGGTTGGATTTTTTGCATGTTGTTTGTATTAATATTGCATATTGTTGCATGTTTTGTATGTTGTTTGTATGTTGTTGTATGTTATGGTATATTTTTGTATGGCATGTTGTTGCAATGTTGTTGTATGTTTTGTATGTTGTTGCATGTTGCTGTATTTTGTGTATATTGTTGTATTGTTCGTTGCATGTTGTTGATGTTGTTGCATTGTTGTCATGTTGTTGTATATGTTGGATGTATTGTATGCTGTGTGTATGTTGTATGCTGTTGTATAATGTTGTATGTTGTTAGGGAAGTGGGAAGTATGTTGTTGTATATTGTTGGCATGTTGTTGTATAACGTTGCGTATTTTTTTATGTCGTTGTATGTTTTGTATATTGTTTGCATTTTTTGCAGTTGTTGATATTGTTGTATTTTGATGCATGTTTTTTTATTTTTGCACGTATATAGATATACGTTTGTTGTTTGTTATTGTATGTTGTTGTATATTGTTGTTATGTTGTTGCATATTGTGCAGGTGTTGTATATTGTTGGAGTTGTTGTATGTTTTTGATATGTTGTTGTTGATTGTGTATGTAGTTGTAATGTTGTTTGTATATTGTTATATGTTGATTGTATGTTGTTGTAATGTTGTCTATATATTGATTGTATAATTGTTGTCATTAGTTGGATGTTGTGGTTATTGTTGCATGCTTGCTATAAATTCCACTTATTGTTCCAAGTTGTTGTTGTTCGTGTATATTGTTGCATGTGTTTGATATGTTGTTCTATATTGTTTTATGTTTTGTATGGTTATATATATAATCCATGTTGCATGTTGTTGTATGTTAGTGTATGTTGTTGCATGTTGTGCAGGTTGTTGTATATTGTTGTATGTTGTTGTATGTTGTTGTATATTGATTGCAATGTTGTTAAATGTTGTGCATATTTTTTCATGTCTTGTATGTTGTTTGCATGTTGTTGCATGTTGAAGTATATTGTTGTATGTTGTTGTATGTTTTTGTATGTTGTTGCATGTTGTCAATATGCTACAACATGCAACAACATGCAACAACATTGCAACAACATACAAAACATACAACAAACATACAACCAATAAACAACAACAATGCAACAATATGCACAGCATACACAAAAATTCACACGTGCAACAATAATACAACAAATACAACAACTTACAACGACTACAACAACAATACAACAATATAGCATCACTGACTACAGATTTTCTTACACTCTATCAAAAATGGTTGATATCATATTATGGAAATCTCTCCATCACACTTTATTTCTTTGTAAATAAAATACACATGTTTACATACCTAGGCATGTATATATATGGATAGGTATGGATGCATCTGTATTTCTGCCTCAACCATCACAGAACAATTACTCAGAAAATTTGCAAAAACATAACACACATACATAATACAACAACATGCAACAATATGACAACAACATTCAACAAACATGCAAAACCATGCAAACTATACCAGCATACAAACAAATACAACAGCTACAAACACAATAACAACAACTTACAACAACATACAAACATACAACAACAACAACAAATAACAAAACATAAAACCATACAACAAATACAACAATATACAACAATATACACATTACAACAACATGCACACTGCAAATATGCACATATACAACAATATGCCGCATACATCACATTGCAAACAACATATCCAACAATACAAACACAAAACATACAACAACATACAAAAACACAACAACATAAACAACATGCAACATAACATATACAACAAAAAATATACACACAAAAAACAACACACAAAACAACAACAGCACAAAAGACACACAACAAAATAAACAAATAAATACAACAATGCACAACAATTGCAACAACATAACAACAATATACACAAATACACAACATACAAATTACAACACAAACAAATACACAAACATGCAAAAAACACATGCACAAATATATCAACACATACAAAACATACAACATTCATACAACAACAAAAACAACAACATAACATACAACATACACAATTAATAACAAAAACATCATGAACAAAACAACAACACTGCCAAAACCCACAAGCCAAACGAAATGCAACAAACATACAAACAAAAAAACAAAACAATCACAATACAAATGCAAACAAACTGCAAAACAATGACATAACAACAATAAAATACAAAAAAACAATACAACAATAAATGCCAACATACAACACATGCACAATATAATAACAACATCAAAACAACATAATGCAACAATTATACAAAAAACATGCAACAACTAAACAAACAACATACAACAACAACAACAACATACATTAACATACAAAACATACAACAACATGCAACAACATGCAACAATATACAACAACATACAACAACATACAACAACATACAACAACATACAACATCATACAACAACATACAACAATATACAACTACATGCAACAACATGCAAAAACATGCAACAACATGCAACAGTATACAACAATATAAAACAACATGCAACAACATGCAATAACATGCAACAACATACAACAACATACAACAACCGACAACAACATCAACAGTTTTATACAACAACAACAAACAACGCAACAACATGCAAAAATATACAAAAATAACACAACATAACACAACAACAACACAACACAACATAAAACAACATGCAACAACATGCAACACTGCAACAAATACAACAACATGCAACAACATGCAACAAAATACAACAACATGCAACAATATGCAACAACATACAACAACATGCAACAACATACAACAACATACAACAACATACAACAACTGGCAACATTATACAACAACATACAACAACATGCAACAACATGCAAAAATATACAACAATATACAACAACATGCAACAATATGCAACAACATACAACAACATGCAACAATATACAAAAACATGCAACAAAATGCAACAATATACAAGAACATACAACAACATACAACAACATACAACAACATGCAACAACATGCAACAACATACAAGAACATACATGAACATACAACAATATACAACAGCATGCAACAACATGCAACAACATGCAACATCATGCAACAACATAAAACAATATACAACAACATACAACAACATGCAACAACATATAACAACATGCAACAATATACAACAATACAAAAAATATACAACATGCAACAAAATACAACAACATACAACAATATACAACAACCTGCAGCAACATGCAACAACATGCAACAACACACAACAACATACAACAACATGCAACAACATACAACAACATACAACAACAAACAACAACATACAAGAATATACAAAAACATGCAACAACATACATCAATATAAAACAACATGCAACAACATACAACAACATACAACAATATACAACAACATGCAACAACATGCAACATAAGCAACAACATACAACAACATACAACAATATACAACAATATACAACAACATGCAACAACATACAACAATTTTCAACAATATACAACAGTATGCAACAAAATACAACAACATGCAACAACATGCAACAATATACAACAGCATGCAACAACATGCAACAAAATACAACAACATACAACAACATGAAAAAATATGCAACAACATACAACAACATACAACAACATACAACAACATACAACAGCATACAACAATATACAAAAGCATACAATAACATACAACAACATACAACAACATACAACAACATACAACAATATACAACGACATGCAACAATATACAACAACATGCAACAACATGAAACAACATGCAACAACATGCAACAACATTCAACAATATACAACAACATACAACAACATGCAACAACATGCAACAACATACAACAACATACAACAACATGCAACAACGTGCAATAATATTCAACAACATACAACAACAATATACAACAAAATACAACAACAAGCAACCATATGCAACAACATACAACAGCATACAACAACATTCAACAACATACAACAACATACAACAATATGCAACAACATGCAACAACATACAACAATATACAACAACATACAACAACATGCAACAATGCGCAACAACATTCAACAACATGCAACAATATGCAAAAAAATACTACAACATACAACAACATGCAACAACATACAACAACAATCAACAACATACAACAACATACAACATTAAACAACAACATGCAACAACATATAACAACATACAACAACATACAACAATATACAACAACATGCAACAATATGCAACAACATACAACAACATGCAAAAACATGCAACAATATACAACTACGTACAACAACATACAACAACATACAACAATATACAACAACATGCAACAACATACAACAATATACAACAATATGCAACAATATGCAACAACACACAACAACATGCAACAATATACGACAACATAAAAAAAACATTCAACAACATACAACAACATACAACAACATGCAACAAATGTTCAAAAATATACAACAATATACAACAACATGCAACAATATGCAACAATATACAACAACATACAACAACATGCAACAACATGCAACAATATACAACAACATGCAACAACATGCAACAATATACAACAACATACAACGACATGAAACAATATGCAAAAAAATACAACAACATGCAACAATATACAACAACATACAACAACATACAACAACATACAACAATATACAACAGCATACAATAACATACAACAACATACAACAACATACAACAACATACAACAATATACAACAACATGCAACAATATGCAACAGCATACAACAACATTCAACAACGTGCAACAATATACAACAACATACAACAACTTACAACGACATACAACAACATACAACAATATACTTCAACATGCAACAACATGCAACAACATACAAGAACATGAAAAAATATGCAACAACATTTAACAACATGCAACAATATACAACAACATACAACAACATACAACAATATACAACAACATACAACAATATACAACAACATACAACAACATACAACAACATACAACAATATACAACAACATGCAAAAACATACAATAACATACAACAACATACAACAATTTGCAACAACATACAACAACATACAACAACATACAACAACATAAAACAACATACAACAATATACAACAACATGCAACAATGCACAACAACATGCAACAATATGCAACAACATAAAACAACATACAACAACATACAACAATATACAACAACATACTAGGGACCGACCGGGGCGGGAATTTTGCCGGGGCCGGGGCCGGGGCCGGGGCCGGGGCCGGGGCCGGGGCCGGGGCCGGGGCGGGCCGGGGCCGGGCCGGGGCCGGGGGCGGGCGGGGGCGGGGCCGGGGGCCGGGGCCGGGGCCGGGGCCGGGGCCGGGGCCGGGCCGGGGTAAGCTAAAATTAGAAATGTAAGTCAAAAACACTGAAAGTCTTAAAACTTAGGATGAAAATTAAATATAAATTCAATTAACTAATAATTTAAATTATAAAAAAAGAATACATTTAATTAATTCAATTAAAAAAATATTTTCGTAAGATTTTTTAGAAAATAATTGATTTTCTAGAAGAATAAGTTGTATTAAATATATATATATATATATATATATATATATATATATATATATATATATATATATATATATATATATATATATATATATATATATATATATATATATATTATATATAATATATATATTATATATATATATATATATATATATATATATATATATATATATATCAAGGTGTATACCAAATTTTCAAATTCCCTGTGTTTTCCCTGTTTTTTCCCTGTTCTTCCAAAATTTTCCCTGGACTAAAATAAATGATAAAAAGCATCATTTTATCTTTGTTATCAATAAGGAAAGATGAAAAAATGAAAACCCTCCAGAGCCCACCCTCTAAGCATCCCAGTAAACAAATTTTCTTGGCCAGCTTTCACAAATTTAAATGACCTCATACAATTTGACATTTTACA
Source organism: Trachelipus rathkii (assembly GCA_015478945.1). NCBI lineage: Eukaryota > Metazoa > Arthropoda > Malacostraca > Isopoda > Trachelipodidae > Trachelipus > Trachelipus rathkii. The sequence continues at coordinate 8,739 of JABUQX010048277.1, forward strand.
AGTGAAATTTATATTTGCATTGAAAAATTTTTAAACTTCCCAAATTATTTATATAGCCAAAGTTATGAACACAATCAATTAATTTTCTAAATATCTGCCAAATATGTTTACCAGGTCCCTGCAACAATATACAACAACATACAACAACATGAAAAAATATGCAACAACATTCAACAACATGCAACAACATGCAACAACATACAACAACATGCAACAACATGCAACGACATGCAACAACATGCAAAAACCTGCAACAACATGCAACAACATGCAACAATATGCAACAACATACAACAACATGCAACAATATGCAACAACATACAACAACATGCAAAAACATGCAAAAATATGCAACAACATACAAGAACATGCAACAACATGCAACAATATACAACAACATACAACGACATACAACAACATACAACAACATACATGCATCAACATACAGCATTATACAACTACATAAAACAATATGCAACAACATACAACAACATACAATAATATACAACAACATACAAAAATATACAACATTATACAACAACATGCAACAACATACAACAACATGCAACAACATGCAACAATATACAACAACATACAACAATATATAACAACATGCAACAACATACAACAACATGCAACAACATGCAACAACATGCAACAATATACATCAACATACAACAATATACAACAACATGCAACAATATGCAACAACATACAACAACATGCAAAAACATGCAAAAATATGCAACAACATACAAGAACATGCAACAACATGCAACAACATACAACAAAATAAAACAATATACAACAACATGCAACAACCTACAAAAACATACAACAACATACAACAAAATACAACAACATGCAACAATATGCAACAACATTCAACAACATGCAAAAACATGCAACAATATACAACAGCATACAACAATATACAACAGCATACAACAACATACAACAACATACAACAACATACAACAACATACAACAACATACAACAACATACATCAACATACAACAATATACAACAATATACAACAATATACAACAACATGCAACAACATGCAACAATATGCAACAATATACAACAATATGCAACAGCATACATCACCATGCAACAACATTCAACAATATACAACAACATACAACAACATACAACAACATACAACAACATGCAAAAACATAAAACTATATACAACAACATACAACAACAAACAACAACACAACAACAACATGCAACAATATACAACAATATCACAACATGCACAACATGCAACACAATAACAACAATATAACAACAACATAACAACAACATACATTAACATACAACAACATACAACAACATGCAACAACATGCAACAATATACAACAACATACAACAACATACAACATTATACAACAACAACATACATCCATACAACATTATACAACATCATGCAACAACATGCAACAACATGCAACAACATGCAACAACATACAACAATAAACAACAACATACAATAACATGCAACAACATGCAACAATGTACAACAATATACAACAACATACAACAATATGCAACAACATACAACAACATGCAACAATATATAACAACATGCAACAACATGCAACAATATACAAAAACATGCAACAACAAACAACAACATACAACAACATACAACAACATACAACAACATACAATAACATACAAAAACATACAACAACATGCAACAACATCACAATATTACACAACATACAACAACATCAACAAATAACAGACAACATACAACATCATACAACAACATACAACAATATACAACTACATGCAACAACATGCAAAAACATGCAACAACATGCAACAGTATACAACAATATAAAACAACATGCAACAACATGCAATAACATGCAACAACATACAACAACATACAACAACCGACAACAACATGCAACAACATGCAACATTATACAACAACATACAACAACATGCAACAACATGCAACAATATACAACAATATACAACAACATACAACAACATGCAACAACATACAACAACATGCAACAACATGCAACAACATGCAACAACATACAACAACATGCAACAACATGCAACAACATGCAACAATATACAACAACATACAACAACATACAACAACATACAACAACATACAACAACATACAACAACTTGGCAAATTTATAGCAACAACAACAACACATGCACAACACATGCAAAAATATACACACAATATACAACAACATGCAACATACAACAAAATACAACCACATGCAACAATATACAAAAAATGCAAAAAATGCAAAAAATGCAAAAACATACAACAAAAACCAACAACATACAACAACATGCAACAACATGCAAAACAACATAAGCAAGAACATACATGAACATTACAACAATATACACGGTCATGGCAACAACATGCAACAACATGCAACATAATGCAACAGACATAACAGTATAACAACAAACATACAACACATGCAACAACATATAACAACATGCAACAATATACAACAATAACAAAAAATACAACATGCAACAAAAATTACAACAACAACAACAATATACACACCTACAACAACATGCAACACCATGCAACACACACAACACATACAACAACATGCAACAACCATCAACAACATACAACAAAACAACAACATACAAGATATACAAAAGACATGCAAACATACATCATATAAAACAACATGCAACAAATACAAACACATAACAACAATATACAAACATGCAAACAACATACAACAAAATGCACACAAACATACACAACATCAACAACATACACAAGAGCAGATATAATTCCCACAGTATCATGCTATACTGCAGCTACAAACTCAACAGCGGTTACAACCTCAACAGCTTCATCCTCTAAAGCAGAACGTTGATTCTCCATAGAACCAGTTACAACAGCAGCACTCTCATAGTTTATATGATCCGAAAGTTGAACAAATAAACAATTACGAGAGAGAATTGTATCGGATTTTAAACTATACAAAGCATACAATAACTACAACAACATACACACATACAAAAATACAACAATATACACGAACATGCAACAATATACAGCCAACATGCAACAACATGAAACAACATGCAGACAACATGCCAAACAACATTCAACAATATAAACACATAACAACACATGCAACCAACATGCAACAACATACAACAACATACAACAACATGCAACAACGTGCAATAATATTCAACAACATACAACAACAATATACAACAAAATACAAAACAAGCAAACCATATTACACAACATACAACAGCATACAACAACATTCACAACATAACAAACAACATACAACATATGCAACAACATGAACAACATAAACAATATACAACGAACATACAACAACATGCAAACAATCGCAACAACATTCAACAACATGCAACAAGTATGCTAAAAATATAACAACGAACATACAAACAACATGCAACAACATACAACAACATCAACAACAATAACAACAACATACAACATTAAACAACAACAATGGCAGACAACATATACAAACATACACAACATACAACATATACAACAAAGCAACATATGCAACAACATACAATACATGCAACAAAACAATGCAACAATATACAACTACGTACAACAACATACAACAACATACAACAATATACAACAACATGCAACAACATACAACAATATACAACAATATGCAACAATATGCAACAACACACAACAACATGCAACAATATACGACAACATAAAAAAAACATTCAACAACATACAACAACATACAACAAATGTTCAAAAATATAACAAACAATATACAACAACATGCACAATATCAACTAATATAACAACATGCAACAACATGCAACAACATGCAACAATATACAACAACATGCAACAACATGCAACAATATACAACAACATACAACGACATGAAACAATATGCAAAAACATACAACATGCAACAATATACAACAACATACAACAACATACAACAACATACAACAATATACAACAGCATACAACAATATACAACAGCATACAATAACATACAACAACATACAACAACATACAACAATATACAACAACATGCAACAATATGCAACAGCATACAACAATCATTCAACCACGTGAACAATAACAACAACATACAACCACTTACAACGACATACAACAACATCACAACAAAATACTTCAACATGCACAACATCGCAACACCATACAAGAACATGAAAATATTGCAACAACAATTTACAACATGCAACAATTAAACAACATATCAACACATTACAAAATATACAACAACTCACGAACAATATACAAACGAATACAACATACACAACATACAAGCAATATACAACAACAAGCAAAAACATACAATAACAACAATATCCAACATTTTGCAACAACATACAACAACATACAACAACATAAAACAACATACAACAATATACAACAACATGCAACAATGCACAACAACATGCAACAATATGCAACAACATAAAACAACATACAACAACATACAACAATATACAACAACATACTAGGGACCGACCGGGGCGGGCCGGGGCCGGGGCGGGGCCGGGGCCGGGGTTAGCCGGGCGGGGCCGGGGCCGGGCCGGGGCCGGGCCGGGGCCGGGGCCGGGGGGGCCGGGGCCGGGCCGGGCCGGGGCCGGGCCGGGGCCGGGCCGGGGCCGGGGCGGGGCCGGGGCCGGGGCTGGGGCTGGGGCCGGCGCCGGGGCTGGGGCCGAGGCCGGAGCTAAAATTAGAAATGTAAGTCAAAAACAATGAAAGTCTTAAAACTTAGGAATGAAAATTAAATATAATTCAATTAACTAATTTAAATTATAAAAAAGAATACATTTAATTAATTCAATTAAAAAAATATTTTCGTAAGATTTTTTTTAGAAAATAATTGATTTTCTAGAAGAATAAGTTGTATTAAATATATATATATATATATATATATATATATATATATATATATATATATATATATATATATATATATAATATATATATATATATATATCTTTTTTTAATTTATATATATTATATATATATATATATATATATATATATATATTATATATATATATATATATAATATATTATTAAGGTGTATACCAATTTTCAACATTCCCTCGTTTTTCCCTGTTTTTTTCCCTGTTCATTCCAAAATTTTTCCCAGACTAGAAATAAATGATAAAAGGCATCATTTTGTATCTTTGTTATCATAAGGAAAGATGAAAAAATGAAAACCCTCCAGAGCCCACCCTCTCTCAGCTCCGCAGTAAACATTTCCTTGGCCAGGCCTTTCACAAATTTAAATGACCTCATACAATTTGACATTTTACAAGTGAAATTTATATTTGCATTGAAAAATTTTTAAACTTCCCAAATTATTTATATAGCCAAAGTTATGAACACAATCAATTAATTTTCTAAATATCTGCCAAATATGTTTACCAGGTCCCTGCTTTTTCTTTCATTTTTTTCCTTTTTCTTTTACTTTATTTCAAAATAAAAATTACAAAAACAAAGGGACACAAATATATAAACATTTGCACATTTCTCTTCTCAAAAATAAAATAAAAATATTTTTCATTTTCTCTAAAACAAATAACAAAATTGTTTAATTCTAAACTAAATCTACTAAATAAGTACATTAATCTTATAAAAAAAAAGTTTAGGACTGTTTAAGAAAAGCTATTTTCTCTTCTAAAATATGAAGTTATTTTTTGGTCTCTTTGACAATGTTTCTCTTAACTTCTTCAGCTCTTAATCTCAAGCTCCTAATTCCTTTTTTTTTTTGCACCCTTCACGAGTTTTCTGCTTCTTTGGACATAGTTTTCTTTTAAGTATGTCTTATACTCTGAAGAGGCGTTGCGGCAGTATGACATCATCTCCTTTGTAATACAATAATCAACCCCTCCAGTATTTTTCATTTCTTCAGCAATAACTCTTTATGCAAATTTTCTTGTATACAATGTTTGTTTGTCGAGAAACCTCTCTTTACAGAAGCATTCCCATGAAATAATGAAAGAATCAGTGTTACAAAGTTTTTTGTTTCTTTTTGAACGTTTACATTATGAAAAGTTTCATTGTACAGCATAAATTCAGCTTTAACAAGTCATAGGCGTAACAACAGGCCACTCTATCAATATCAACAATATAAAGATGATCAGAAATATCATTCACACGAACCATCGCAAAATCATGGAATCCTTTTGCATTTATAATAGTAACAACTAAAATAAGCATCCCGGTGAAGTTAAGATAGATTTTATACAAAATGAATATCTGAAAACATCAAAATATTTCAACAACACCATGAAGAAAATAGCAGAATCACACTGAGACACTTGAACTGAGGAAGATCAAGAAAGAAATCCCAGTCCCTTAGCGAAGAGGTCTCGCGGTCGGGAACGAACATTGCTTCTTTTTTTGAAAAATTTATTTTCATTAAAAAAAAAGTGTCTTTAACAATGTTTTAATTTGTGTACAATTTTGTAATAAAATGAAGTGACAGTAAACCATAGTACTAAAAAAGAATCCAAGGGCTTCCTCTCTAAAGTAAATATATCACTACGACAAAGTAGTTCTTATATATATATATATATATATATATATATATTTAATATATATATTATATTATATATTAATATATATATATATATATAGATATAATATATATATTATATATATATATATATATATTATATATATATATATATATATATATATATATATATATATATATATATATATATAATATATATATATATATTTTATATATAATATATATAATATATAAATATATGTTGTTGTATGTTGTTGCATGTTGTTGTATATTGTTGTATGTTGTTGTATATTGTTGCATGATTTTTTATATTGTTGCATATTGTTTTGCGATTGTTGTATATTTGTATATTGTTGCATGTTGTTGCATGTTGTTGTATGTTGTTGTATGTTGTTGTATGTTGTTGTATGTTGTTGTATGTTGTTGCATGTTGTTGTATATTGTTTATGTTATTGTATGTTGTTGCATGTTGTTGTATATTGTTGTATATTGTTGTATGTTGTTGTATGTTGTTGTATGTTGTTGCATGTTGTATGTTGTTGTGTGTTGTTGCATGTTGTTGCATGTTGTTGTATGTTGTTGTATGTTGTTGTATGTTGTTGAATGTTGTTGTATATTGTTGCATGTTGTTGCCTAATGTTGTATGTTGTTGCACGATGTTGTATGTTGTTGCATGTTGTTGTATTTTGTTGTATATTGTTGTATATTGTTGTATGCTGTTGCATGTTGTTGTATATTTTTCCATGTTGTTGTATATTTGTTGTATATTGTTGTATGTTGTTGTATGTTGCTGCATGTTGTTGCATGTTGTTGCATGTTGTTGTATGTTGTTGTATGTTGTTGTATGTTGTTGCATGTTGTTGCATGTTGTTGCATGTTGTTGTATGTTGTTGTATATTGTTGTATGTTGTTGTATGTTGTTGTATATTGTTGCATGTTGTTGTATATTGTTGCATGTTGTTGAATGTTTTTGTATATTGTTGCATGTGGTTGTATTTTGTTGTATAATGTTGCATGTTGTTGTATAATGTTGTATGTTGTTGTATGTTGTTGCATTTGGTTATATATTGTTGAATGTTGTTGTAGTTTGTTGTATTTTGTTTTATGTTGTTGTATGTTATTGTATAGTGTTGTATATTTTTGCATGTTGTTGCATGTTGTTTATGTTGTTGTATATTGTTGTATGATGTTGTATGTTGTGGCATGTTGTTGTATATTGTTGTATGTTGTTGTATGTTGTTGCATGTTGTTGTATATTGTTGTATATTGTTGTATGTTGTTGCATGTTGTTGTTTTTTGTTGCATGTTGTTGTATGTTGTTGTATATTGCGTGTTGTTGCATGTTGTATGATGTAATGTTGTATATTGTTGTATGTTGTTGCATGTTGTTTCATGTTGTTGCATGTTGTTGCATGTTGTTGCAGGTTGTTGTATGTTGTTGTATGTTGTTGTATGTTGTTGTATGTTGTTGTATGTTATTGCAAGTTGTTGTATGTTATTGTATGTGTTTGTATGTTGTTGTATATTGTTGCCTGTTGTTGCATGTTGTTGTATGTTGCATGTTGTTGTATGTTGTTGTATGTTGTTGGACATTGTTGCATGTTTTTGCATGTTGTTGAATGTTGTTGCATGTTGTTGTATGTTTTTGCATGTTGTTGCATGTTGTTGCATGTTGTTGCATGTTGTTGTATATTGTTGTATGTTGTTGTATGTTGTTGTATGTTGTTGTATGTTGTTGCATGTTGTTGTTTGCTGTTGTATGTTGTTTTATGTTGTTGTATGTTGTTGTATGTTGTTGTATGTTGTTGCATGTTGTTGCATGTTGTTGTATGTTGTTGTATATATTTTTATGTTGCATGCATGTTGTTGGCATGGTGTTGCTGTTGTTTATGTTTGTTGTATGTTGTTGTATGTTGTTGTATGTTGTTGTATGTCTTTGCATGTTGTTGTATATTGTTCCATGTTGTTGCATGTTGTTGTATATTGTTGTATGTTGTTGCATGTTGTTGCATGTTGTTGTATATTGTTGTATTTTGTTGTATGTTGTTGTATGCTGTTGTATGTTGTTGTATGCTGTTGTATATTGTTGCATGTTGTTGTATGTTGTTGTATGTTGTTGAATGTTGTTGTATGTTGTTGTATGTTGTTGTATATTGTTGCATGTTGTTTTATGTTGTTGCATGTTGTTGCATGTTGTTGCATGTTGTTGTATGTTGTTGCATGTTGTTGCAGGTTGTTTTGTATGTTGTTGTATGTTGTTGTATGTTGTTGTATGTTCTTGTATGTTGTTGCAAGTTGTTGTATCTTGTTGTATCTTGTTGTATGTTGTTGTATTTTGTTGCATGTTGTTGCATGTTGTTGCATGTTGTTGTATGTTGTTGTATGTTGTTGTATGTTGTTGTATGTTGTTGTATGTTTTTGCATGTTGTTGTATATTGTTGCATGTTGTTGCATGTTGTTGTATATTGTTGCATATTGTTGCATGTTGTTGTATGTTGTTGCATGTTGTTGCATGTTGTTGTATATTGTTGTATTTTGTTGTATGTTGTTGTATGCTGTTGTATATTGTTGTATGCTGTTGTATATTGTGGCATGTTGTTGTATGTTGTTGTATGTTGTTGTATTTTGTTGTATGTTGTTGTATATTGTTGCATGTTTTTGCATGTTGTTGTATGTTGTTGTATATTGTTGCATGTTGTTGCATGTTGTTGTATATTGTTGTATGTTTATGTTGTTTTATGTTGTTGCATGTTGTTGTATATTGTTGTATGTTGTTGTATGCTGTTGTATATTGTTGTATGCTGTTGTATATTGTTGTATGTTGTTGTATGTTGTTGTATGTTGTTGTATATTGTTGCATGTTGTTGTATGTTGTTGCGCATTGTTTTATGCTGTTGTATGTTGTTGTATATTGTTGCATGTTGTTGCATGTTGTTGTATATTGTTGTATGTTGTTGCATGTTGTTGCAAGTTGTTGTATATTGTTGTATGTTGTTGTATGTTGCTGTATGTTGTTGTATATTGTTGTATGTTGTTGCATGTTATTGCAGGTTGTTGTATATTGTATATTGTTGTATGTTGTTGTATGTTGTTGTATGTTGTTGTATGTTGTTGTATATTGTTGCATATTGTTGTATGTTGCTGCATGTGTTTGTATATTGTTGCATGTTGTTGAATGTTGTTTTATATTGTTGCATGTTGTTGTATGTTGTTGCATATTGTTGCATGTTGTTGTATGTTGTTGTATGTTGTTGCATGTTGTTGTATGTTGTTGTATGTTGTTGTATGTTGTTGTATGTTGTTGTATGTTGTTGCAAGTTGCTGTATGTTGTTGTATGTTGTTGTATGTTGTTGTATGTTGTTGCATGTTGTTGTATATAGTTGTATGTTGTTGTATGTTGTTGCATGTTGTTGCATGTTGTTGTATGTTGTTGTATATTGTTGTATGTTGTTGTATGTTTTTGCATGTTGTTGTATGTTGTTGCATGTTGTTGCATGTTGTTGTATTTTGTTGTATGTTGTTGCATGTTGTTGTTTATTGTTTTATATTGTTGTATGTTGTTGTATGTTGTTGTATGTTGTTGTTGTATGTTGTTGCATGTTGTTGTATGTTGTTGCATGTTGTTGTATGTTGTTGCATGTTGTTGCATGTTGTTGTATATTGAATGTTGTTGCATATTGTATGTTGTTGTATGTTGTTGTATGTTGTTGCATGTTGTTGTATATTGTTGTATATTGTTTTATATTGTTGCATGTTGTTGTATGTTGTTGCATGTTGTTGCATATTATTGCATCTTGTTGTATGTTGTTGTATGTTGTTGTATGTTGTTGTATGTTGTTGTATGTTGTTGCATGTTGTTGTATGTTGTTGTATGTTGTTGTATGTTGTTGTATGTTGTTGCAAGTTGCTGAATGTTGTTGTATGTTGTTGCATGTTGTTGTATTTTGTTGTATGTTGTTGTATGTTGTTGTATATTGTTGCATGTTTTTGCATGTTGTTTTATGTTGTTGTATATTGTTGCTTGTTGTTGTATGTTGTTGTATGTTGTTGTATGTTGTTGCATGTTGTTGCATGTTGTTATGTATGAACATTTGTTGCATGTTGTTGTATTTTGTTGTATATTGTTTTATATTGTTGCTATGTTGTTCTATGTTGTTGTATATTGTTGTATGTTGGTGTGTGTGCTGTTGTATATTGTGTATGCTGGTTGTGAGTATTGTTGTATGGTTGTTGTAATGTTGTTTGTAATGTTCGTTGTATATTTGTTGCGATGTGTCTGAGTTTGTTATTGTATGTTGTTGCGTATTGTTGTTTATATTGTTGTATTGTTGTATATTGTTGCATGTTGTTGCATGTTGTTGTTGTATATTGTTGTATGTTGTTGTATGTTGCTGTATGTTGTTGTATATTGTTGTATGTTGTTGCATGTTATTGCAGGTTGTTGTATGTTGTTGTATGTTGTTGTATGTTGTTGTATGTTGTTGTATGTTGTTGTATGTTGTTGTATGTTGTTGTAATAGTTGTTGCGAAGTTGTTAGTAGTTGTTTGTATGTTGTTGTATGATTGGTTGGATGTTGTTGTTGCATGGTTGTTGCATGTTTTGCATGTTGTTGGCTTTGTTGCATGGTTGTCTGTATGTTGTTGCATTTTGTTGTATTTGGTTGTATATTGTTGTATATTGTTGTATGTTGTTGTATGTTGTTGCATGTTGTTGTATGTTATTGTATATTGTTGTATGTTGTTGCATGTTGTTGCATGTTGTTGCATGTTGTTGCATGTTGTTGTATTTTGTTGTATGTTGTTGCATGTTGTTGCATGTTGTTGTATGTTGTTGTATGTTGTTGTATGTTGTTGCATGTTGTAGTTTATTGTTTCATGTTGTTGTATGATGTTCCATATTGTTGCATGTTGTTGTATATTGTTGTATATTGTTGCATGTTGTTGCATGTTGTTGTATGTTGTTGTATTTTGTTGTATGTTTTTGTATGTTGTTGTATGTTGCTGTATGTTGTTATATGTTGTTGTATGTTGTTGTATGTTGTAGTATATTGTTGCATGTTTTTGCATGTTGTTGTATGTTGTTGTATATTGTTGTATGTAGTTGTATGTTGTTTATGTTGTTGCATGTTGTTGCATGTTTTTGTATGTTGTTGTATGTTGTTGTATGTTGTTGTATGTTGTTATATGTTGTTGCATATTGTAGTTTATTGTTGCATGTTGTTGTATGTTGTTCCATATTGTTGCATGTTGTTTTATATTGTTGTATATTGTTGCATGTTGTTGGCATTTGTTGTAGTTGTTGGTGATTTTGTTGTATGTGTTGCCTGTTGTTGCATTGTTTGTTGTTGTTATTGTATGTATGTTTGTATGTTGTCTGTTATTGTTGTTGTAACTTGTTGTTGCATTGTTGTTGGATTGTTGCAGGTTGTTGTGTTTTTGTAAATTGTTGGTATGTTTGTTGTACATGTGTTGTCTATGTTGTAATGCTGTTGTATATTGTTTTGTATGTTTTGTATGTTTGTTGTAATTGTGTATATTGTTGCATGCTGTTGTATGTTGTTTTATGTTGTTGTATGTTGTTGTATGTGTTTGTATATTGTTGCATGTTTGTTCGTACTATTGTTTGTATGTTGTTGTATTAATTGTTGCAATCTGTTGTTGCATTTGTTTTTATGTGGTTTTATGTTGTTGGTGTGTTGTTTGCATGTTGTTGCATGTTGTTGCATGTTGTTGTATATTGTTGTATGTTGTTGTATGTTGTTGCCTATTGTTGCATGTTTTTGCATGTTATTGTTGTTGTTTGTATGTATGTTGTATTGTTGTTGTATGTTGTTGCATGGGTTGTTGCATGTTGTTGCAGGTTGTTGCATGTTTGTTTGTAAATTGTTTGTATGTTGTTGTAT
>JABUQX010048278.1:0-7500 GCA_015478945.1 Trachelipus rathkii
GCGGCTGGCGGTTGGAGGAGAGAGTACAAATTTAGATTTCTTTGTATATAACACATAATACGATGATACTTGTCGTTCGGAAGCAACGTTTATGTTTACATCCAGAATGGTATATTTTTTAGAATGTACGAATGGTAAGATACCTCAAACTGGAAAGATTCCAGTGAGTCTAATTTTGATGAAACTGATCGTAGTATGATACTTGATTTCGATCTTAACTTTAGAGTTTCTTGTTGTTAGTATGAACTTATTGTACGGTAAACTTAACGGTTGAAAACATACTGCTTTATTATTACAAAGAATGTAATATGTGATTTTAGAATTTAATGAAGTAATACGAGTCAACTCTGCGTAATTTCCATGAGTCTGAATTATTAGATGAACTTGATCTAGTATGAATATTTTCTTAAAGATTTTAGATTTCTTTGTTATAGACGACATATAGGAATGTACATACGCGCTGAAACGCTTTATTATTAACAGAATGTAGTATTTTTGGATCCTAAAAGTAAGGATACTGTAAGTGGGTTGATGGGAGTTGTTAGATCTCAACACATGCTAATTAATTTAATTTGCCAAATGTTGATAACATCACAAATTTGTTATATTTGATGACATGTTTGGATGACAATACTGATTTAAGTGTTTAATTATACAGATAATTACAATGAAGATACACTTCGAGGACATACGCTTTAATTATTGACAGTGCAAGGAATGTTAATTATTTATGTGTAGAATCATACAAAGGTAAATCACTCAAAACTCCTGCCGGTAATTTTCCATGAGTCTAAATGTAATTACATGACTGGAATGTAATGATGATACTATGTTAGAAAACTGTGAGGATTTTTTTTATAAAGCATATAACAATGTAGCCTAGGTCGAGTCGAACGCTTTATTATTACAGAAGAATGTAATAGTTTTTAGAGGAATTAAGCTTACTAGAGGTAAAGTTATGCTGGCTAAACAACCCTGCTGATTCCTATGTAGTCTAAATTATTAGAGTGAAGCTGGGGATTTAATGTGAATTCTGATTAATTTTACAACTTTTTTTTCAATCTTTGTTCAAGACACAAAAAAACATAGTTCTTAGATTCTCGAAAGCTTGATAGTATGTTAAGAACTTAATGAAATTTAAGACATCATCAAAGTAAATACGTCAAAACTGCCTAAAGTTTTCCATTGAGTCTAAATTTGCATGAACATGAGTCTAGATTTGACTACTATCCGTTGACAAATTTAAGATTTCTTTATGGTTATAACATATAACATTGTACCTTATCGTGTTAGCAAACGCTTTTTATTATCTCAAGAATGTAATTATGTTTGAGAATCATAAGCTAGTAAATAATACATCAAGACTGTGCCTAGGTACGTAAGTGTTCACGTGAATCTTAGAAGTGTAAAAAATATTTAGGTGTTACACTCGGAATCTATAACAGGCTTGGATGAATACTGATGTGTAGGAACAGGGCAGAACGTTTTTAAAGTTTCTCAGTTATAGGTGTGAGTGAAGATAGAATGAGAGTGAGACGAATTAGTTGACTAGAGATAGTTTAACTAGATTATCGATAGACGAGCTGGAGTACCAGAGGAGCATCCAGGCGCCGAGGACGTTGTCAAATTTATTGGTAGTTTTCTCCAGATAGGTGTATATAGTTTGAGGAAATCACCTGAGTTTGTATTTGAGGGCAAAGTAGATAGGTAGCAGAGATACAGTGGTGTGAGCGCTCAAACCTGCTAATTGTGTCCATGAGTCTAAATTGATTACATGCACTGGAATTAAGTATGAATCTATTTCTTCAACTTTAGATTTCTTTTGTTATAACACATATAAATTGTACTACGCTCGCAACGCTTTATTATTAACACAGAAGTTGTGTATTTTTTAGAATCCTAAAAGTATACGTCAAGACACGTCTGCCTAAAATTCCATGAGTCTAAATTTTAGATTGACAGAACTAGATCTAAATATGAATACTTTTCTTACAACTTTAGATTTCTTTGGTTATGAATACTATAACATTGTACTACGGCTCGCAAGACCTTGTATTATTACAAAGAATGTAATATTATTAGAATCCTACAAGTAAATACTTCTCAAAAACACACTGCTAAATTCCATGAGTCTACATTATTTAACATGACACTGATCTAGTATATGAATACTATTTCTACAACTTTAGATGTCTTTTGCTATAACAACATATACAATGTAACTACGCCTCGACAAGCTTTATTATTCACTACAGAATGTAATTATTTTTTTAGAAAAATCTTATCTTTACTGAAAATTTTCCATGATCCTAAATTGTTACTGACACTCGATCTAATATGAATACTATTTTTTACACTTAGATTTTTTTTCTTTTGTTATAAACATATAACAATGTACCTACGAACTACAGTGCGACTTTTATTATTAACCAAGAATATGTAATATTTTTAGAATCTACAAAGTAAATTCCTCAAACACTGCCAATTTCGCATGAGTCCTAAAATTATTACTATGATACTGATATAATATGAACTATTCTCTTATGAATACTATATTCTTACACTTTAGATTTCTTTGTTATAACACATATACACTTTATATTTGGCAAACGCTTTTTATTATTAAACGCAGATGTAAATATTTTAGAATCTACAAAGTAATACTCAAACACTCTAAATTTTCCCATGAGTCTTAAATTATTACATGACACTAGAAATAATATGAATATTATTTCTTACAACTTTAGATCTTCACAACTATACAATAAAATATACCATGATCAACTACGCCTACGACAAACACCCGCTTGATATTCTAATACACCAGAAGTAAATATCCTTCTAGAAAATCCTAAAGTCAATCAAAGATCACAAACACTGGCCTAACATTATTAAAATAAGTAACATAAATTAATATAATAAATGCACAGCACAGATCTAATATGAATACTATTTATTACAAAAAATTAGATTTCTTTGCTTATACATATAACATGTACCACCTCACACAGCTACGAACCACAAGGCATATAATTACTATATTAACAACCACCCCCAGATGATATAATTTTTTAGATAACTACCAAACGTTCCCTACCCACTAAAAAACAACACCTCGCTAATTTACCATCGAGACTATCAAAAATATAATTAATGACAACTGATCTACGATGATAACTATATATATATCAACTTTAGATTTTCATAACATATAACAAGGTAACTACGAGTGCAAACGCTTCAAAGCTAACCAGTATGTTATATTTTTTAGAATCGTACAAAGTCATAACCTGTCAAAAACTGATAAATCCAAAAGTCTAAATTAAATTAATGCCACATGAATAACTAATATGAATACTATTTCTTAAAATTTAGATTTCACTTTGTTCTACACATATATAATAAGTGCCTATACACATACAAGACCCGGCGCTTTTAATTAATTACAAACCAAGAATGTAATATTATTTTATAGAATCATACACAGTAAAAATACCAAACAACGATCCTGCTGCCTAAATAAGTGAAACTTTGGTTAAATATTGGATGACATTTAACGTTCTAAATATAGATACTAATTTCATTAACACCAAAATTTAGATATATACTTTGTTATACACTAAAAAATGTAAACTACGCTCGAAACGACTTTATTATTACGAGATGTAATATTTATTATGAATCCATAACAAAGATTAAATACCAAACCCTCAAACACAAAATCCGGAGAATGTGGAACATCGGTGAAATCATGATTCTAATATAGACTACTTCTTACAAGATTTCCTTTGTTATAAATTATAGACAATGTACCTACGCTCGACAAGCTTTATAAATACACCAAGAATGTTTTATTTAGAACTCAAACGAGATGATTAGGAAATTCCAAAACAATAGAATAAAATTTTATTGGCTAAATTATTAGATGACACTGATCTAATATGAACCATTTAAACTAATTTAACTATTAGATTTCTTTGATATATAACAATAGCTCATACACATTTTTAACCACCGTTTATATAGCAGCCAAAGAAAGTACTATAAACTTTTTCGAATCCTACAAAAAGTAAAATACACTAAACACATGCCATAAATTTCAATAAGCAGACTCGTAAAATTATTAAATGACATAGATCTAACATACTCGCACACTTTCTTAAAATTTAGTTTCTTTGTTACAATAACACTAACAATGTACCACAGCTCGCAACCGCTTTATTACTTACACAAGAATGTATATTTTTAGAATCTCACCATAAGTAAATACCTCCAACACACTGCATACATTTCACCTGAGTCTATTTTAATGACTCGATCTATCTGCATAAATTTTTCTTAACACTTAGATTTCTTTTTCCGTTTTAGGAAAATTGAACAATGTACCTGCGTTCGACAACGCTTTATTATTCACACAAGAATGTATTATTTTTAGCATCTACAAGTAAAGTACCCTAACACTGCTAATTTCCCATGAAGTCTGAAATTATTTAATAGACACTGATAATATGAATACTATGTCTTACAACTTTAGATTTTTTGATTATACACACATATAACATGTCTAACGCTCGAAAACGCTCTTATTATTACACTAGACATGGTAAATATTTTTAGACTCCTACAAAGTAACCTACTCAACCTGCCCTAATTTCCATGAGTCTAATTATTACATGAACTGATCTAATCTGAACTATATTTTCTTAACAACTTATAGATTTCTTTTGCTTATACCAACATATTAAATGTTTCACGCTCCACAACGCTTACTTTCGCTACACCGCGGCCAGAATGAATATTTTTTTAGAATCCCTAACACAAGTAAATACTCCAACACACTGCCTAACATTTCCCATGATCTAAATATTACATGAACTGATTATATAATCTATTTCTTAAACTTTAGATTTCTTTGTTATAAACCTAAAACGATATACCTAAGCTCGACAACGCTTTCATTATTCCAGAATGTAATATTTTTTAGATATCTAAAAGTAATTACCTCAAACAGCCCCTGCCTAAAATTCCATGAGTCTAATATATTGATGACAACTTGACTAAGTATGAATAACTGATTTCTTAACAACTTTGATTTATTTGGTTATAACACTAATAAAATGTACCTATTCTCGACAACGCTTTATTTTACACCAGAATGTAATATTTTTAGAATCCTCAAAGTAAATACCTCAAACGCCTAATTTCCATGAGTCTAATTATTACATGAAGTGATCTAGTATGAATGCTTTTCTAACAGACTTTAGATTTCTTTGTTTATAACACTATGTATGTAACTACGCTCGACAACGCTTTATTATTACCAGAATGTAATATTTTTTAGAATCATACAAGAATAAATCTCAAACACCTGCCTAAATTCGCATGAGTTAAAATTATATAGATGAACTGAATCTAGTATGAATACATTTCTTACACCTTAGATTTCTTTTGTTATAACATATATACATGGTATACGCTCACAACGCTTTATTATTACACCAGACTGTAATATTTTTAGAATCTACAAAGTAAATACCTCAAAACCTGCCTAATTTTCCCATGAGTCTAAATTATATAGATGACACTGATCTAATATGATTACAATTTTCTTAAACTTTAGATTTCCTTGTTTAACACACATAACAATGTACTACGCTCGACAAGCTTTTTAATTATTACAACCGAGAATGTAATATTTTTTGAATACTACAGTAGGCATTGTGACACACCGAAGCTAAATTTCCATGGTCTAGAATTATTACATGACATGGATCTAATTGAATACTCATTTTTTACACTTTAGAAATTTCTGTTTGTTATAAACATATCACAGTACTACGATTCGACACGCTTTATTATACCAAGAATGTAATATGTCTTAGAATCATAAAAGGTATACTAAACCTGCCTAAATTTCCATGAGTCTAATTATTACATGACACTGATTAATATGACCTACATGTCTAACGATTTCAAGATTTCTTCTTTATAGACACATATACAATGTACTACGCTCGACAAGCTTTATTTTACACAGAATGTAAATACTCTTTTAGAATACTACAGAGTAAATTACTCAAACCCTGCTAATTCCCATGAGTCTAAATTATTACATGAATGATGCTAATATGAATCTAAATTTCTTCACTGTTAAGATTTTCTTTGTTTTTCACACATCTAAAATGTACATAGTTCGACATCCGCTTTATATTTAACCAAGAATGTAATATTTTTAGAATTTCCAGACAGTAATACCCTCAACACCTGCTAATTTCCATGAAATCTAAAATTATGTACATGAACACTGATCCTAATTTGAAACTATTTTTGACACTTTATGATGTTCTTTGTTTACCATATATATATTATCTACGTTCGACAACGCTTTATTTTACCAAGAATCGTAATTTTTTAGAATCATTACAAAGTAAATACTGAAAGCCCTGCATAAATTTCAATGAAGTCTAAATTATTACATGACACATTATTAATATGAATATATGTTATACACTGTTTAGATTTTTTTGTTATACACATATTAGACATGTAACTAGCTCGAGCAGCGCTTTATTATTACAAGAATGTAATATTTTTTAGAATCCTACAAAGTAATACTCAAACGACTGCCTAATTTCCCAATGCGTCTAAATATGTACAATGGAACTGCTTAATATGAATATATTTTTACAACTTTAGATTTTTTTTATATCGCCACATTAACATGTCTAGCTCGACAAGCTTTAATTATCTAAACAGAATGTTAATATTTTTTAGAATCCTACAAAGTAAATACCATCAACACTGCCTTAAATTCCCATGAGTCTAAATTATTAGATGAAACTGATCTAATATTATAAGTACTAATTATATCAACTTTAGATTTCTTTGTTATAAACACTTAAAACGATATACATAATGTACTTCGCTCGATAAGCTTTATTATTTACAAAGAATGTAATTTTTTAGATCAACAAAGTTATACTTCAAACCTCTGCCTAAACTTTCCATGAGTCTCATTATTACATGACAACTGATTAATATGATCACTATTTTCTTAACATAACTTTAGATTTCTTTGCTATAATACAATGTAACTACGCTCGACAACGCTTTATTATTACAACAGACTGTATATTTTTTAAATATCCTCAAAGTCAATTAACCTCCTAATTTCCCATGAGTCTAAATTATTAAATGTTCACTGAATTAATATGAATACTTTTTTAACAACTTTAGATTTCTTTGTTATTAAACTTAAAACGATATACCTAGTTGAACAGCTTTATTAATTACACAGAATGTAATATTTTAGAATCCTACAAAGTAATACGTCAAACAACACCTGCCTAATTTTCCCATGAGTCTAATTATGTACATGAACTGGATCTAGATTCGATACACTTTTTTCAACTTTAGATTCTGATTTTAAAAACATATACACATGTATACGTTCGAAGGAAAACGTTTATTATTCACAAGATTAATATTTTTTAAGAATTA
>JABUQX010048278.1:12500-25809 GCA_015478945.1 Trachelipus rathkii
ATTCTTATTCATCTATTCATCTTATCTATAATCTATCTCTTCTCTTACATATCTATTCATCTTCATATTCTCTTATTTATCTCTATATTCTCTATCTATACTATAATATATATCATATTAATTATATATATCTCTCAATATCTTATATCTATTAACTAATCCTCTACTCTCTTACTCTCTATCTCATTTTCACTTATCTATTACCTATTATTCATTCATTATCTTACTCTCACACTATCTTCATTATCTTCATTATCTATCTATCATCTCATCTTTCTTATCTTATATATATCTATATTAATATTATTAATCATCTACTATATAATTGTGTTCTATTTCCTATCTCATATTATATTATTTACTTTATATATCTCACACAGGCCTTATTCTTTCAGATGTTTTAATTTATTAATTCATTCGTAGCAATTTCATCTCTATTCTTTTCTTCTAGTCCTATTTTTAAAATACTGAACAACGTTATCCTCAAAATTATAATTTATATTTTTCTTTTCTTGCTATTTTTTTGACGAATTCGTTTCTTGAAGTAGACTTTGCGGATTTGAGTGGCCAGATATATCGAACTTGACATTGAAAATCATTGTTAAATTGGAGACAACTGAACGCTAAAGGTATAAAGATATACATCAAATGTATTTTATAATTCATTCTTTTACAAATTCAATTTACAAAATTTTAAGGCATTCGTGTATGTATATATTTATCAGATAGAAAAGTGAGAAAAATATATATTATATATCTTATCCACTACTTGGCTGCTCTGTTTTGAAAAAATTAACCGTTGCATTAGTGTATAGTATATTTATTATATTTCTTTTCCTGTTTAATTTTAACCAATAGGAACAAAACTATTTATATAATAATAACTTTGTTTAAAGATAATCACTATCAATTATCTTCCGCGAGTATTATCCGTTAGTGTCTGCGAGTCGACTTTATTTCGTTGTCTCGCAAATTTAGAAGCAGCAAAATTTGATTTTTCTCACTGTTCTCAATGTAAGATATATTCTGTGCGATAACTAAATAAATGAAAGTTCTCACTTCAAGAAAAAATCTCGCAATAGCGGTTAAAAAAAAATAGCAAAAAATAACAATACCTCTTCCGTTTTATTTTGTCAAGTATTTAAAAATATAAAACTAATACAAGTACAAATAACAATTCTTCAATAATAATGAAGTTGAACGTATATACATTATATCTTATATCTATCTATCTATATATTAATTCTTATATATATAATATCATTATATTCTTCTATATTCTTTACTCTATTAATATATTCTCTATATATCCTCTATATCTATATACTATCTATTATATATATATCTAATTATGTAAATTTATACTCTATCTAATCTCTTAATATATTATATATTATACTTACTATCTATTTTCTATATTATTTATAAATATATTATTATATCCTATCCCTCTTCCCTATTATTCATTTTATATATCTTATACTATATATTCATATTATCTTAATCTCTTCCTTAATATATTACTGATCTCTATTCGTATATATTCATTCTATCTATCATTATCTATATTATCCATATATTATTATATATATACTATACTAATGTATACTTCACTAAAACATCTACCACCCTCATTTACTGTATCTAATATCTTTCTTTTTCTTACTTGCTTCTATATAATCTATCTATATAATCTCATTGTTTCCAAAGCCGATTCATATTCATACATATATATCATCTTCTTATTTTCATATATCATAGTCTTTCTTCTCTATATCTATTATATTACTATATTCATATTATTTCATATATATAAATTATATATTTTTTCTCTCTCTCTTATTATTATTATATTATATATATTATATATATGTATATAATATTTAATATTATCTAGCCTTCAATATTTATATTCTTAACCTATAGCTAAGCTTATGCTCATTCATATATATCCTCTATATAGTAAAGTCTAGTATACTATTCCCTCTTCTATTTTTATTTTCTTCATATACACTATATTTTTTATTATTATATCTATATATATTATATTATATCTCTTATATATCATCTCTCATATATATTACTCTAAGTATATCCAGCGGCTATAATATAGCGGGCCTGCATTCCTTAATATCCTCTACATCACCTATCTTGTCGGGATGTGTAGTACCATTACGCGTTCGCCTCGTTACTGCTTATTATATCTTCACTCTATGCCCCCGACGGCTATCTATCTATATACTATATTGACCTCGTTAGCCCTATTACCATATTCATGCTTGCATGGTGTTCTACTGATCTAGGGTTTCCTCTGGCTCTTCTCTCATACTTATCACCCATGTCCTCACCGTTAAATATACTTCACTTAGCGCTAACTATCGGTCTGTAACTCTAGTCATACCTCTCATTTGCTCCACTTTCTCTCGGAATTTCGCTACACTCTCCACTACCCTACCGTTACATAGCTCCGTGACGAATCGCACTATATATAAATATATATATAACTCACCTAAGCTCATATCCTCGTGTTTTTGTGTTGATAAGTTAATATCAAAAGTTCGAGTTTCTGTGACATATATTCCTGCTCACACTAGCACATGATTCAATTATTCCTCACAGTACGTAACTGCAACTATACTCCGGCTTCACTCAAACAGTCATACCAACCACACGTAGGTGCGTGAGCGGTACCCTCTCTATGCTATGCTATACTCCTACGGCTCCATATCTACCTTTTCGGTTGGAGTCACTTTATGCTCCTACTATGGTCTACCGTATACCTCATTTGTAACTGCACATCTGCCTACTATCTATTCCGCCTCATCATGCGAGGGGCGCTTGCACTTTTGTCTCCTATTCGCTACGCTGTTACCGCCTTATGCTATTGTGTTCATCGAGGCCGGTTTAACTTAGCTACTCGTCCCCTCATACTCATCTTTTGATTCGCGCGTGTACCTACGGGTGGGTGCAGCCTCATTCGCTCATCGTCCCTTCGATGCATACTCACTCCCTCATGCCTCCCTGCCCGTTTCCTACCCGTCACTAATATCACCTGTCTTTTACGTGAGCTTCTCAGACCTTGTGGATGCTACTTAGGCTTACTCATCACCGTCACGGATAAGCTCTTACTCTACTACCCTTTTCGCCGTCTGGATAATTATATATTATCAACTACATTCACTTTTAGTCTTTATCATATATACTCGTCACTTCACTACCAACATTTGCCACTTCCTTTCCCAGCGGTACCCTGGTGCCTAAGAGGTGGGCCACTCGCGGCTTCTTGAGCTCTTGCCAGGAAGGTTCCTCGCATCCACTGTTGCTCCTCCCTCCCGCTAAAACGCTCACGTTCTCCTGTTTTAGGGATACTTTCTTCCCGCTCGTCTTCACTCCTTCCCGTTCTCTTCGCGCTTCTTCTGTATATCTGATATGTTTCGCCTTTCTCTTTCTGTTCTGCTTTTTATTCGTTTCCTATTTTTCTTTTCTGTTTCTGATCGGCGGTTTCTTCTGTTAGCGAACAGACGTCTACAGAAAGGTTCGTCCTGCTTACTTTCTTCGCTTTCTTGTCCCCCTTGTGCCTTTCCCTTTCCATGTGTACATCTTTTGTTTTACTTTTTTTTTGAGCCTTATTGACTTACATTATCGTTGTGCTCATGCTCTGCCGCGCTGTATACAGGTACGTAAGAGTGGTGAGTGCGCTGGGTTCTACATGAGCGGTATGCATGTTTTCCCTTCAATCAGAGGTATAAGCTCGTATGAAATTTTTCGTACTTATGATCGCAGCAATAGATCGGCATAACGTGAATGTATTTTCTCGCTTATAATATACTGTTTTTACCTAAGAGTCTGCGTCGATCATCAGCCTTTATAGTGCGGTGAGATATATTAGGTGTTAGAGGGATACGTATAGTCTGACGCGTCTTCTCGCTCTACTTTTTTTGCTCCTCTTCTAAAATGTCGGAGTATTGACGCATGAATCCATTTGCGGCCTTATGTCTACTTTTCTTCCTTGCCAGCTGAACTGCGAGCCTTCATCCGATATCGGTATATGTCTTTCTCTTTTCTGTCCGGCTAATTCTGTAACTGATGCCTCCTGCGCTGGGACTCACTATATATCTTATGTGGATCTTATTATACTTATCTCTTTTTCACGGCTTATGCACTAGCTCGGCCCCTTGCACTTAGGCGCGGTATTGCTTGGTTACCTGAAGGCGCTTTTAGGCTTCTCACGGTCACCTCATTTCTAGACTCACATAATTTTATTTACTACTCCATCTATTTTTATCTCTCAACTCATCCTTTATTATCCATGCTTATTCTTCGTTTGAAGGGTCCCTCTTAACTCTTATTCACTATCATTTATGAACGCTTATACTCACTCTAAATTCTAATGATATTTATCGTACCTAGGGCCATCTGTTTTCACTCTTCGTCCGTACCCTCTATCATCTTCATTCCTATAACTTATATTTCTATCCTATACTAATGTCACCTTTCTACTGTTTTATCACTTCACTATAGCATCTTGTTTAGTGTTTATTAATTTAGAGTCGGTATCATCGACTATTGAGTTGATGGACTTAGGCTTTTAGCCTTGGCGGGGGCATCTGTGGTTAATACTTTTCGGATGTTATCATCATATGTGCCATGCCGGTCTGGTACATTTGATGTAATTGCCAATCTTCTTGATAGGTACCTCTACTCCTACCTGGTTAGCCACTTTTATTGTTTAATTATCAGTTCTAATACGCGTAAGAGCTTGTCCTTGATTTCAGTGACTTATATGGGTCTCCGTCATAAGATCTTTTCTCTAGCGTCGCATTACTATAACGTCTATTTGTATCCAGTTACCCCTAACTCTAGCTAACCCCTATATTTCACTACAGATCGATATTATGCTCTCTTAAGCCCATCTCATATATCCGCTTGTAACTGGCGTACTAGCATTATAATATATAATTCTTAAACTAGTGTAATTACCTGCGGTATATTATTATTTCACAGCTACTACTAATATCCTTTATCATATTAGGTTATAATTATATTAATATCTATACCTACTTAAATTTCATATAGTCCTACTAGACCCAATTTTTCGGTTTTGTCATTTATTTCTTTATTAAATCATTTCTTCCTATTTTTGGAGTTTTACATATTATGGGTACTGTATCATCAGATATTGTCATGAATATAGTACTATTTATGTGGTCTTGACTTTTTATACTCAGTACTTATTTAGAATTAGTCATTATGAAATTTATTATAGATACTATATAAACTAATCAATATACATTTTAATTGTTTTCATAACTATTTATACAATTATTTGGGTTATTTATTTATTCAAATATATTATAACTTTTCAATTATTTTTATGTTATTATTATATTATATTATATTATTATAATTTAATATTATTTAAATTTATATATTATTTTAATTTTCAATTTATTTTAGAATTGTTTATTTAATTATAACTCAGTATTTTAATTATATTATTATTATATTATAATTTATTATTATATTTTTAATTTATTATATTCTATAATTTAATATTATTTATATATACTTATTATTTTTTTATTTTTTATATTATATTAATTATATATATTTGTTTACTTATATTTTTATATCGTGTGGTGGTAGTAGTGTAGTTTAATATTAATTTTCATTATATTTACTGTAGTATTTAATATATATAATATATATATATATAATATATATAATATATATATATAATATATATATTGTATTTATACGTTATATTTATTAATTATAGATATTATTATTATTTTTATTTTTATATTCTTTAAATTCACATTTTTTAACGGCTTAAAAGTTTTTATACTATTTTTTAATATATTATTTGTTTTTCTTTTAGCCTGGCTTTCGATGTATTTTTTGTTGTGTGAAGTCGACTTTACAAAAATTTGAGAATTACAGGATTTAAAATAATCATATGACATTTGATATACTTTCCCAAACTTTCGACTCTAAACATTTGAATACACAAATAGTATAAAGAATATTCAAATTCAATTAGAATTAGTCTCTAATTATTCTCTTGTATCTATTTTCAATATATAATCTATAGTCCTGGGTCATACGCGCTGGCAGCGAGGGCATGCCGTCTTATGGTGACTGTGAACTTTTGTGTTGAATAAATTTAGTATCGTTTGGTTTACTTGCGACTGCTGTTTCTCGTAGCTTCACCCGCTCAGAACACACTAATCTGGCAACGGTATTTTCCCTCCCTCGGGAGCATGGGAAGCACGGTTCTGGCTAGGAGAGATACAAATGGCATGACATTAGTTGTCACCTGGTACACCGAGCTCTCCCGTAAGTCTTGGCTTGCTGTATTTATATAAGATATTTTTGTAGTTTATGTGAACTGATCATATAACGTTGCCCTCGCATCGGCTGCGAGAGAGAAAAGGTGTTATCCTCTCTCTCTTTGTGGGCCACGCGTTGGTTGGGAAATATTGGCGAATGTGCTGTTGTCTAGAATCAGATACTCTCTTAGTCCTGTGATTGGGGGACATGCGTAAATATATAGATATTTTTTTGTACTTTAGGTTTTTAAGCTGAATATCAGTTTTATTCTTTATTGTCTGACGGCCTGCTTTGTCATTAAACCGGCAGCTTGGTTTATTACCGATCTGTAGAGCATAATTCCCCGGTTCTCGTTTGTAAATAGTTAAATGTTTTTAATACTTGTATCAGCGAGTATTGTTGATTATATAAGTCGAGATGGGAATTGATATTAGATTTATTGTTAAAATTCTTGTAAGAGTATTAATTTCCTGCTTTTTTTATACCAATCTCTGTAGATTATTAAGCATAATGCGTTACAGATGATATTAACATTCAATAAATATAAAGATATATAGTACAAAAATATTGCTCTATATTTTAAAAATAATAAATATAGTTTACTAATAATATCTCTTTAACCGCTGTATATTACAGTTTACTCTCCCTATGTTGAGTGAGATATATATAGAAACTCCCTTGAGAAGCAATACTCAACTCTAGTTTAGTTTGAGGGCTATTTTTTCTACTTACTCACTCGGCACCGCGTTGTCGTGATGTCTACGATTTGTCACAGATAATTTAGTCGCTCTCACTAATTGGCCATATACTTTATGTTTCTCTCGCGACTGTCAGCTTCTGCCCATCAGAGGCGTCGTTTTATCGAAACTCCTGCTTATCTTGTTGGAAATCCTTTGTACATAGTAATGCTAGCGCGCGATCTATGATGTAGCGATATGTCGATCTACTCGTCGCTTTACATTTGCTTAGTCTCTTTAGCTGACATAATGCTCATTTGTCCTCATATGTTGTAATAAGCGCTCAACTGATGGGTTGTGTCTCATGAATATGTTCTTGAAAACTATGCACAGCAGGCGACTATTATGTCATTTTGTGCTCATAGGCAACACAAATAAAGAACATGTTCTGACTTCTCATAAGAAATGAATGCATGGCATACAAGAGCATTAATCCCATATACTACAGAAAACATGAGAAATCAAGATAAATCTATCTAGCACTTCGTGTCTATTTTGACAAGGCGCAATCTTAGTATGTCTCATAGTCACCAACTAAACTCTTGATCACCTTTCTATAAGACGGCTATATGACCCACCTCTTCCGCCCGAACAGAAAGCTAAAGGTGAGGTTCGGCCACTACCTTACTATATTCAGCACTTCTTGCATCATGAACGTCAACAACTAATATTAGATATACAATTTTTGTCCAGAGATACATATATATTATAAATATATATTTATATGCTAATCAAATAAAATATATTAAATATATATATATTACTATATATATATATACTATCATATATATATTATATATATATCTATATATATATAGATAAAAATTAATAAAAATTTATTTTTCAGCTCTACTGCTACTTTTCCGTCAAACGGAACCTGGTTCTGAATGGTCAATTTCAAATCATTCAAACATACAAAAATCTAAAACGACCGCCGATGAATTATTAACGACCGGATATATATATATATACCTTATACATTCATCTATTGGTATGAACGTTTGGGCATCATGGATCAAATTCCACATCTATGGATGGCATAATGCATCTATATAACTATTAATGTCTATTGCTCAACTTTAACATGGTTGTTTTGTTCTAACATTCAAATAACAAAGCTATGCATTTTTGTGTCATAGCCATATTCTGCGCCCAATTTGCAATCTAAACTAAGTTTTCCAGTGTAAACAATATCTGCTGGTGCAAGATACGGCTGAGAATGGCAAGCCTATCCTACCCTTGCTGCTATCTACACTGAGGTCTTCTACCTTTTAGGTATGGTACATTTGCTCATCATGTAAGGAATCTCAGCCATCAATATTTATGAATATTAATTTATGGATCTTACCGCTAATAATTACGGGGTAGATGCTTTTGAATCTTTCCGTACACCGTTATGCATTTTGCTTGGTTACAGAGGAAGGTTTATTAAGTTCGATCACATCTTTTGTTCGCAAGATGTGAAGGACTGGTGGGCGTGCATTTGCCTCGTACTGGTGCACACGTCTCCTAGCATTTCATGCTAACTTCACATGACAGTACCTACATGTTATAGAATTTCCGCTATTTTATACCGTTATTACTAGTAGAACTTAAGCGCGTTTATATCTTCGGAACACATATATATATAAGGTAAGTATATTACTATTTTTTGGCTGTTATTACTTCTATGTTTATTATATTTTTCACGTTCCTATTATTTTCTATGGAATAAATAACCATAAGTACCGCAGTTATATTACTTCTTCTAAAAACCAAGCGAGATTACGTGGCAAAGATGCTTTTGAATTATATGATACTTATGGTTTTCCGGCAGACCTTACAAGACTGATCTGCTGAAAATAATTTAATGATTGTTTATTTCATTATCTATATTTATATATAAATCTTTCTTTAATCATCTACTTATCATTAGATGAGCTGATAAGTTCAAACAATATAGCTTTATACCCCCGTTCATTTACGATCCATCTTCACTTAGCATATGTTTGAAATTTATTAATCGGACCCAAAAATCAATTTTAAGTCTAGTTTCTGAGGCAATAATTTGGTATTATTGTTGCGTCTTTTAAAGACAAACAACTTTGTCTTTTACTGGTCCTGCGTATCTGTTTGAATATGATTTCTCTCTCTCTCAGTTGAATTCATGTCAAGTGTATTTTCCCTAAATAGTTCTGACTACGAATAGATCTATAATAAAAATACATCTTAAATAACCCGTATCTGCAACTTCAGAGTATGACAATTAGATCGAAGGAAAATGATCTCATTATTCAGTTTGTAGATAACTAATTAATCGGTATAGTGACATGCCTTAAGCCCCACACTTACATGTTCCAACTTGCACAAATATTCTGCAATTTTTATCAATCATCTTGTTACTATGTCTACCTAACATAATTATCACTAGAATGAAAATCACTAAATACCTGTTGTGTGACTACATCATACTATCCAGTGTTCTGAGTTCTCATCCACCTCATTAACTTGTACCATACACAAAAATGAGTCGAAGAGCTGACTATGTTGAAAAACTCACCTCACGTTATTTCCAAGGTCTTAATATCATCTGATAGTATATATATCTGCCGGGTAAGTTATTTAACCCACTGCATTATAATACAAAACATAAAAATCATCTCCCTAGACACAAAATAAATTTGGTAGTTAAAAACCGAAAATTTGAAGGCTCCTTGAGGTCATTAAATCTCCACAAGAACAGAACATTTTGAGGTACTAATAATCCTCAACGAGGAATAATTAGAGGTCAGTAAGATTAAAATAAAAAACACAAAATAATAAAACACTCATTTTGACTGAAACAATGGGAAAAAATGAAAACATTACCCAAATATATGACCAAAAACAGAATTCATTTTGCCGACACTTTTTCTTTTTCGGCCTTCACTTTGGGAAAACCTGAATCCCACATTTGAAGGAACTGAATCTCTTTGAAGGAACGAAAAACTTTCTTTCTGAAAGTATACATCCTATGAGAAATGCTGCAATTTGAAGCAATAGAAGAACGGTACGGTTCTTTATAGATCTTCCTTAAGTTCTTATTAAGTTATTTATGTCTCAGTTCATGTGAACTAATTGTATTATTATATTGCATTGATTTCTCTATAATCTCTTAATTATCTGTATCCGTATGATATTAATTGCCTATTATTCTTCTGTTCTATATGTTTTATTTATTCATTAATCAATCAATAATAACTATGACTACCGCTATAATTATTATTAAACCAATATCAGTACATAATATATTAATATTAATCTATAATAATTATAATAAATAATATGCAATAAGCACAAGTTAAATAAAATATTTAATGGTATGATGATTATCAACAGAAAGGTTTCCTTAATAAAATATATATAATCTTGATGGTATAAATAATAATTCAATAATAATGATAATAATAATAATATAATAGATATACTAAATATAAATAGATATAATATACTGAATAATATATAATATACATTAAATAATAATATTATTATTAATTATTTTTTTATTATTATTTATTTATCTTATTATTATTATTGATTTTTATTATTATTATATTATAAATGAAATGGATCTACATAAGTAAAATGATATATTATTGTTTTTTTATTTCTGTAGTAACATAATAACTACGAAAATCTGAAAATCATATCTTAAAAATTACACTATATCTATTATATCAAATATATTATATATATATATTTATATATTATATATATATATAGTATGATATTTACTTTACACTTATTCTCGTACCATATTTATAATTAACACTAATAACTCTACGTTCTACTATTAATGCATATTCTCCCGATTCAAGGGGACTAGCTGCGCACCCCCCTTTATTAATTGCTTGTCATCACAATCTAGATCTCAAAGACAGTCTTACGCCAGATGGGGGGGGGGGTTTACACCAGGACGACGATGGGTGTGCGACGTAGCAATGGGTGATGGGGCAGCTTGGCCCCTATTACATCATAGTGCGTATATGTCTGGGGCCAAATAAGATAGGAAAAAGAATAGCCGATTTGAATGGGGGTGAGACTGGAAGTGCCGTTGCCTCCCGTCTCCCTCGGGGTGTCATCTCATTCACTGTGATTTTCTGCCCCTCTCCGCCGCTGGGACCACCTTTCTAGCCTCTAGGGCCCACGGTCAGAGTTTGCGCGGCTTGGGAGGTGTGCTGGTTCTCGCATTGGGTGTCCAGGATTGACTTTATTAATTCTCCTTATTTATTTATATCTGTATTTATTACCTTCCACTATTCATTTATCTTTTTTTCTTTATGCATAATGTAATATAAGATATTTGATTTTTAACATATAATATATCACTTTACTATATTATTAATACTCAGCACTTTTGTCTCTTATAACACAACTATTGTATTTTTATTTATTAAGGCGACAAGAAGTCGAGTAAGAGCCAGAGGCTGATGCAGAGAGCGAGAGAGAGCAAGAGAGTCAGTTCGGTAGCGAGTGTCTTGCGAGACGAGCGAGCGAGGGAAGCGCAAGAGAGAGACGTGATCGGATGAGCAGAAGGCTCTGAGCGTCCGGATCTGGATTTCGCATCAGACTATGTCCAAATAGTAAAATAATGACGTGCTTTTATCTAGGATGTATTCTTCTCAGCAGATTTAGATGCTTCTGAGCTCGCACCCTGCCTTGGGAAAGTTTTTTCTTTATCTCTCTTATACCATTGCGTTAGGGAGGTGTACTGAGAATAATTACTTGGATTATACCATCTCTCTCAGAGGCCCTACGGTAAGCTATACCCCTTTCTCTTGATAAATAAACGCTTTGTTCACCTACCGTAATCTTACTTCGTACATGAAACTCGAGTATTTATTTTATATCCTATCCATCTGACTTCTCGGCATTCTAAGCATTTCACCGGTCATCATTTTACTTACATCTTATAACTGGCACCAAGATTTAAACTTACTTGCAATACTTGCTTTCTCCGTCGCTCTTATCACCTAATTACTCCTCCTTAATTTTCGCAATTGTTAACTTCATCGATATCCCAATATACCTAATATTCCTTCTTAGAGACACCATTCATACCCACATACATTCACTACTCACCATAATCTTTGCGTTACTTCCAAGTTATCGTAATTTTTCGAATGTTCCCACCTACACTCTATTCCATTCATCATCAGTCAAACACCCTCCATGCTTGAACATGCATGTTACGGAACATTCCTTATATATATTAATATATTATCTTTTTATTATTTATATTTATTTATTATATCTTATTATTATATATTATTATATATTATGTATTTTTTTCTATATATCTATGCAGCTACCATATATATAGATTATATTAGATTATAATAAAGACTTAATAGTATATTAGCTATGATCGTAGCTTAGTATATACTATATGATGCTTCGATAGTATTTATAGATCGATCGCTTTAGATATCTAGCTAGATAGCATAGCCCTATATATGTGATACTATATTATAATCTTGACTAATAGCTATATAGTAATAATAATATTACTATTAGTATTATTATCCTGCCAAAATGAAGTATTTATCACTATAGTGAATGCATGATAACTAAGTTCCAATTTGATCTGTTTAATCATGGAAGGTCATGAAAATTATCATGCAGATGGCATACAAGAGTACAAGTAAATCAAAATATACCATGCGCATTATATATAACTTTAGTTTATCGTATGAGAGACAATTTATGTTAAAACTTTTATACAAACATTTGTAGTTGTTTAAGTAGTTGATTTTAAATGTTTAAAGGATTTATAATTTCATATCAATATTTGCTTTTTTTCAGTTTTTCTTGGAGCGTGCTTTTATTATCAAGAACACGACATAATATTTGCAAATAAAGTATATTGGCTACCAATGCTTTCTTCTTTAGTATTTGTTATTGCCTTTTCTATCGGATATGGACCTATACCATGGGTCATGATAGGTAAGTTAAATACAAAATAATAACTAATAATTCTAACAATATCATAAAGAATAATTTATACTAGCATTCAGACATTTTCCTGTGACAAAAATTCAACGAAAGATTAACCCATTGGATTTATATTCAAAATATTATTTTGGACTGAAACATTTCATTGTGCTTCAGTCTCACTAATACATAGAACAAACATCTCCAGCTATCTTTTAGTCTCATCTGTTGAGTGCCTGCCAGAATGTTTACTAGTCTCATAGGTACCCTGCCTCTCTTCTTTTGCA
>JABUQX010048279.1:0-17500 GCA_015478945.1 Trachelipus rathkii
GTAGATTCGAATATGAGGACTTTGTACGTTTCGTAAAGGGGTGTCTGGGACCTACGCCAACGGAGGGGGTCCCGAACTGTGAGGAAAAAATGCATGGATGCAAAAAGAAAGAAGTAAAGGAATGAAGAGGAAGACAGGAAGATAAGGAAAGAGTCTGAGACGAGAACAGGTTGTACTAACGCACCGGTTATGAGCCGAGTGACGGTGCCGTGAGATTAGTAATCATTCGTTTATAATACAATATCACATAACGTTCCCATAACTGCTCTCTGTTCTAACATGTACAATGTCGTCAATTTGCATTGCATTTTGCAAAGATAACCGTTCTAAATGTTCCAGAGAATCAACATTGTGCTCTTCTAGGAATCTCAGAAAAAAAAGATTCTGTGCGTAACTAATTAATAATTTTTATTTGTTTGTATTTTTTACATGGAACCTAGCATATTTCACTGACTTTATTTTTATTATTTTATTAACATAGGTCCTACCTAGTAATTAATTTTTATTAAATTTAATTTTATAAAGTTTTTTTTTTTAATTATTAAATTTATTTTTCTAACTATTTTTTACAAGTTTTATTTTTTATCATTTATTATATCTTTGTGTTTATTATTTATTTTATTTTAAATTTTGTTATTTTTTTTTTTTATTCAATTTATTTTCTAACTTTATTTTTTTTATATAGAAGTCTAGTGCTTAAAAATTTATTTAACACTTTGTGTTTAATATTTTTTTTCTCTCAATAAAAAAGCTTCATTTATTTTTAATTAATTTTTCGTACTTTATTTTCAAATTGTTTAATTATTTTTGTTTTCTTTTCTTATTAATAAACTTTTTCTTTCTTGGACTAAAATTATTTCACTTTTTATGTTTTATATAACCTAAAAAGATTTGCATTTTACATACCCTCCTAAAGCAGAAATCAGTAAATCAGTTTAATCAAACCACCCCCGCCACCCTCCTACCCTTCCATGATTTATTGATTGATCTATAGATTCAGGTCATATTTTTACCTATAATTTATCATGTTTTTTCATACTATCCATAAGCAGTAAACAGCCTATTAATCAAAACCACCCACCCCACCTCTCTACCTTATTCATGATCTATTGATCAAATATTCTATTGATATTATTGATCTTTTTTATATTTAGATCCTTCTGTTCATATGTGATCTATTGATTCTAATGATCTATTGATCTATTGAATCTTGATTTACTTTTGATACCTAATGATACTATTGATTCTAATTGATGCTTATTGATCCATTGATCTATTGATCTATTGATCTATTTGATCAATTGATTCAAGTCATATTATTGCAATAACTATAACAATGCAGCGCCATTTATTTTGCTTTTCTTTCTTTTATGAAAACATTTTTGTTTTTACTATAAAAACTTTTTCTTTTTATATTCATAAAAACATTTCCTTATTAGGCATACCCAAACTGTATGATGCAGTTTGCGTGCCTAATCAGTTTTAACAACACCACACCACCCTCATACCCCTTCTTAATGATCTATTGATCTAATTGATCTATTGATTTATAATCTATTGATCTATTGAGATCTATTGATTCAAGTCATATTTTGTTTAACATAACACAAAACTTTTATTTATATTTTGTTATTGTTTTCTTTAACATTTTGTTTTACTAAAGACATTTTATCATTTTATAGTTTATAACTTAAAAAAAATTTGCATTTTTACATTACCTAAAGCAAGTAAATCAGTAAAATCAGTTAATCAAACACTCCTCCAGTCACCCCATGAAAATGTTAAAATTATTAAAGAAGAATAAAGAAAATAAAACAAATAATACAATAAATCATAAAAATACACGGGGGAAAAATGACTTATGAAATCAATAGATCAATAGTCAAAGATCAATAGATGCAATAATCAATAATCATAGATCTAGAATGGTCATGAGGGTGGGGAGGTGTTTTTGATTAACTGATTTACTGATTTATGCTTTAGGGTATGTAAATATGCAATTTTTTTTAAAGTTATAAACATAAAAAGAGATAAAGTTTTTAAGTAAAAAACAAAAATGTTAAAGAAAGAAAACAAAAATTAAATAAAAGTTTTGTTATTTTATACAAAATATGATCTTTGAAATCAATAGATAATAGATCAATTAAGATAATCAATAGATCAGATGGATCAATAGATCAATAGATAATAGATCATAGATCATTGGATCAAAAGATCAATAGATCAAAAGATCAATAGATACATAGCTCAATAGATCAAATAATAAGTGGATCAAAAGATCAACATAGTATCATAATTAATAAGTTAGCTCATAAGTATCTTATGAAAGGGTAGGAGGGTGGGTGGTGGTTTTGAGATTAACTGATTTACTAGCTTTAGGGTATGTAACATATTAATTTTAGTAAAAATATGTATCTGAATCAATGATCAATAGACATATGGAAGGGTATGACGATGCGGGATGGGTGTTTGATTAACCTGATTTACTGATTACAATGCTAAATATGGTAATAAGTAAAATGCAAATTTTTTAGCCACAAAGTTAGAAATGAAAAAAAAAATAGTGAAGTTAGGTTTTTTAAAGAAAAGAAAAACAACTATTAGATAAAATTTGAAAAATAAAGTTCGAAAATAAAAAATTAAAATAAAATAATAGTTGCGAGGAAAGCCTAGAAAATTAAAACACTAAAGTGTAAATTATGTAGAAATACAAACTAAAAAATAAAAGTTAGAAAAATAAATATGAAAAAAAAAAAAATAAAATTAAAATAAAAAAAATTAAACACAAAGTATAAATGTAAAATAAAACGTAAAAAAAGTTAATTAGAAAAATAAATTTAAATAAAAAAAAACTAAAAATTAAAATAAAAAAAATATAAAAAATGAAATGTGTAATATTGAAATGTTATAACTTATAAGATTTAAGATTAAGAAAGGAGATATATCCCTAACAATTGCACTTCATAAAATATATATAGTTAGTTTAGATTTATAAAAAGAAAATGAGATTATGGCAATACTAAATGTCAAGTTCTTCAACATTTATGAAACGGGGTGTATCTTTGTCAGATGCAATGCACATATTGACAAATGTACATGCTCCAACCAGAAGCAGTTATTTGATGAACATTTATTTTCGATATTGATATTATAAAGCGAATATGTGTTATACTAACTTATCTGGCAACGGCGACCTGCTCAGCACCAGTGCGTACCACTGTGTCTCCTTCTCAGACTCTTTTATTCCTTTCTTACTCCTTCTTCTTTCTCCTTCTTCTTTCTTCTTTCTTGTTTGCATTTCATGCATTTTTTTCCAGTCGGGGACCCCTCCGTTGGGGTCCCAGGACACCCTTTATTCGAACATTTCAACCTTAAGTACACTTAACCTCTTAGAAGAATATTTAGAAACTCAAATATTTATTGAGTATAAAAAATGGGAGCTAAACGAATATTTAGTATTATAACTTAAGCACTGGCACCGGCTTCCAGCACCGGTGCCGGATTATACTATGCTCCGACATCCTCTACTATTCTCAAACTCCTTCTCCCAACTCATGTCCTTCTTACTCCTGACTCCTCTCTTCCTCTCATCCCTTATCACCGTCCTTTTTCCTCCATTTTCCTTACTTTACTTTTTCCTTTATTTTCCATGAATTTTTATTTCTCATTCGGACCCTCCGTTTCGTGGGTCTCCAGACACCCCTCACGATCTTTAAACCATCATTTTCGAGATCTACATGTTTGAAACATATATACAAGATATATAACATATGGGACTAAACAAATATTTATAACTCAGCACCGCACCGAGAGCTCCCAGCACTGGAGTGCCGATCCACTCTGGATCCTCTCTAATATTTCCTCTCTTCCTTCTTCTTCTTCTCTTACGCACTCGTGCAATTTCTACCTTCTAAGCAATTCTATCTGGAAGAACCAGCCTCCTTTCGAGGGGTGCAACTCGTATCCGGAAACCGCATTCAAGGCTGACGGCGGCGGTACAAACAAACAACCGAAAATAGAGATATCATCGCGCAATTATTATTAAATTAATTAATTTTTAATTTTACTTTTAATTTTTTAATTTCTTTTTAAAATCAAATCTTATTTAATTTTTTTTTTTCTTTTTTTTAATTCATTTATTTATTTTTTAAATTTATTTATTGATTTATAAATACTTTATACATTAGGTTTGTTATAATTTATTATTTTACTACCATTTATTAATTATTATTAATTTATTTATTAATTTATTTATTTTTTATATTTATTGTTTCTTTTATATCCTGCGTTTATTTTTCGTCGATCGAAGGGAGAAATTCCCACGGTAATTAAAAAATTCCCACCGCGAAAAGGGTCGCTTCGCGTTTAGGCTTATTTAGGCCTCCAAAACACAATTTCATTAAAATATCTCGAATGAATTTTTTACCTAATTTTATCTTTCAAATTAATATTTTTTCTGTTAAAAGCAAACCAAGAGCACTGTGAAAGACATTTAAAACATCGATAAGGGTTAAAGAACATCGATAAATCGATTGAAACATCAAAAATGGTCTATCGATTATTTAAAACCTTCTCAGGAACCAAAAAGCCCCCTCAAGAGGGCTCCGCCCCCCCTTTGGGAGGCTAAACCTTCGAAGTCCTCAGGTCAAACTCTGAAGTCGTCTTCCAGACCTTAATTCGTTTGTCCTCACCGACTTAAAAACCCTGAACCTTGCACCGTCACGACTTGAAAAACCAAAATGAACTGAGAAATTTCCAAAATCAGCTGCGACATGATGGAATTTCCAAAAACCTTCGAAAATGGTTTTCAAGTCTTTGCTTCGACGTGCAGGGCTGCCAATGGGGTAAATCCCCAAAATCCTCCGGAGTTGGGATCTTACCTGAATTATGAACAAAACGCTAAAAAAGTTAGCTAAAATGCTAAAAAGTGCCAAAAAATCTAAAAAGGTCAAATTTAACGATTAGGTTCAGATTTAGCGACTAAAATCTGAACAAAACGCTAAAAAATAGCAAAATCAAAAAAAAAATTGTAAATATTAGTAAAAAGTACCAAAAATGCCAAAATTAACGGATTTAGGGTTGTACAGATTTTAAGCGACAAATACTGGCTAATTTCATTTTGGCGGTTGTTTACCACCCTACTACTATTATATATTATATATATATATATATATATATATATATAATATATAAGTATATATATACTATAATATATAATATATATAATATATATATATATATTATATATTATATATATTATATATATATATATATATAATATATATATATAAATATACCTATTATATATATTTATAATTAATATATAGCTATAATATATATATATATATAATAATCAGTACTGACTTATGACCTAATTGAAAGAAATACATATATAAAAATCAAATAAAAACTTAACTATAATTCGTATTTTAACTTGAACTTTCAGACTTTTGCTTAGGCCATTTGTCCTTGCAAAAAAAAATAAATAAATAAGTAAATAAAAATAAATAAATAAAAATCCAGAAATTATAACAAATTAGTTAAAAACAAAACAAAACAAAAAACAAGTATAAATTTATTGATTTTTTTTATTTTTTTTTTATTTTCAATTTTTTTTTAATGAAAGTTTTGACCACGCGTCATTGTCCTAATTAAAGGAAGCAAATAAATACCCTAGGGTAACTTGTACCTAGGATACGCGTGAGGGACCGAAACCTCCAAAACACTAAAAACTTTTATGAGTTTAATCACATTTATTTTGCCAATATCACCAATGTGTTAATTACGCCTAAAATAACAGAAATTATTTAAGCGTTATTTCTATTTTATATGCGCGTACACACAATCATACACATACCGCATTGGAAGGTTAAAATGTAAATTATATGAGTAAAATATTTGCTAAAATAGAAATAACGCTTAAATATAAGTGTTATTTTACCCGTTAATAACACATTAATGGCAATTGACAAAATAAACGCATACACCACAGAACACTGTCTCTTCTATACAAGCGGTTTAAACGCGACGCTTTTGATGCCGCGAAAACGTCACTTGAATACAGCAAGTTCTCTCTTAAAGTGCTCAAATAGATTGAGCAATGTACGATTCATTGACTTATTCAAGTGGCGTTTTCTCGGCGTCAAAAACGCGCGCGTTTTTAACGCTCGTATAGATTGAGCAATGTACGATTCATTGACTTATTCAAGTGGCGTTTTCTCGGCGTCAAAAACGCGCGCGTTTTTAACGCTCGTATAATTCAAGTGGCGTTTTCTCGGCGTCAAAAACGCGCGCGTTTTTAACGCTCGTATAAAAGGTGGCATAATTCAGTCGAACACCCAAGAATATCCTAAAAGGACTTATTAATTTTAACTCCTTTTATCAATGGTAGAAGACAGGTTTGGTTAATAAAATTGTTTAGTATATTATTACCGCGGTTTAATGTTATTAACTCGTTTCCGACAATTTTTTATTAAGAAATTAGGTTATATATATATATATCAATATATATAATTATATATAGTATATATATATATTATATATATATATATATTAAATATATATATTATATTATATATATTATATATATATATATATATATATATATAATGTCGAAATCAAAGGCTCCTGAAAATATTCATGTGGAAGGAAATAGTAAATATAGAGGATGAAAGAGTGTTCAAGACTGTAAATTGTAGAGTACATAAGAGAATGAGCATAATCGTTAAGCCTTGGGTGAGATAGTTGGACAGAAAATAGATGAGACTCTGTAGACAGGCGAGTTACTCGAGTTCTGTTTAAATGGGAAAGTGTGCGATCTGAGGCTTTAGAAGAGCCGTGCCTGTTGCAATAGTGATAAGGTGATGGAACATTTTGACTGCAAGAAAGAGAAAGAAAGATATTAAAAATTAAGAAGAAAAGCATTCCCTAACGACATCTACGATTGAATTCAGAGATGACAGACAGAAAGACAGACTGAAAGACACAGTTGTGAGTAGTTGTAATGTCCAAGAGAACGGAAAGATGAAAGTGTAAAGTTAAAGTTAACATTTTTAGCAATGTGACAGAAATAGTGAAAAGAGAAACCAGAGAGATTGCTACGGCTAAAATTTTTTGTAGTATAGCGAAGTATAGATTAAGCACGATTTTGGGATGGAATATAAGTAGCCTCATTTTCTGGAATTTGAAACAATTGTATTTCCTGAAGGAAGCTTAGATATGACGAATGGTACTAGTAAAATAGCAGTTTAAAACTAATGGTTTGAATTTTAGTTCAATAGAGGAATAATCTCGGTTATATATATATATTCATATACTATTATATATATAATATATATCATATAATATATTATATAATAATAATCTATATATTATATAGGTATATATTTACTTAAAAATTCCTATATTTAAAGATATATAAATATTTTTTATATATATATATATATATATATAATAATAGAGTAAAATATAGTAAAGTATTCAGCAATGATCGCTAATAATATAAATTATAATAAAAGCCTTTAAAGTGAGAAAACTTGGTATATTTTGAAGAGTAGGACTAGCTGAAGCAAGGTTATATTATTAATCATACAATTTACAGCACAATTTCGTATAATTCTTTGTTCGGAAACCTCTATACAGGTGCAGTTTCCTTTGTAAGAACTAAAGTGTTAAAAAAAATAAATATTTTGATCAGTAGAACATTGAAATTATTAGATTTTAAGATTTTTATAGAAATTAGTGAGTTCATAATGTTGTTAAGAGTGGATTTAATTTATTTGTAATTCTGCCTTTTGTCATATTTATATTGGTGTTAATAGGTATGCCAGTAACTGATTCTAAATAGTTTTCTTCTGTTAAATCTTTTGTATGTAATATTAGGAGTCATGTTGTTAATGTCTATAATGTGGTTTATGTGTGGAACGATGTAATGTAAGGGCAGAATATTGGATTGCATGTGGTAAGGTCAATGTTTGTAGTTGGTACAAGTCTACTTAAAATCATGTTTTCGGCCGATGTATAAGGAGTTTACAATGAACTTGCAAGACGGAATTTTATAAACACATTGGGGTACGGTAGTGGGTCGATTTATGTTAGGTCTAAGAATAGC
This sequence comes from Trachelipus rathkii, assembly GCA_015478945.1. NCBI lineage: Eukaryota > Metazoa > Arthropoda > Malacostraca > Isopoda > Trachelipodidae > Trachelipus > Trachelipus rathkii. Next base: position 8,111 of record JABUQX010048279.1, read on the forward strand.
TTTGAAGGGTAGATTACCTGAAGAGGTAAGATTGAAATTATTGGGTAAGATGTTTTTTAAATTTGTTAAGGATGGTTAGGCTAATTAGGAACGGGTAAGAAAGGATTGTTTTTAGAGTGTTTGTGAATGTTGCGCGAATTGAGAAGGATTTTTTTTTTGCTAGTTTTAAAGTGCTCGTTTGTATATGAAAGTTGGTGAGTAGGAAGTTTTGTTAAGAAATAGAGAAATAGTCATGACAAAATCGGATTGCAGGAAAGAGGAGAGCATATTCTTTAAGCTCTGAGGAATATAGGAAGAAAGTGTTCCTCTTTTTGTGTTGGTTGAATTGAAAACCAATGTATTTAACTTGGGTTGTAAGTAGGTTTACGGTAAACAAAGAGAATTAGAGAGTAGTGATATTATTTGACCAGGTTGTAAGAACGTCAAGGAATGGTTAGAATTTAATTACTGGGAAGTTTCAATGGTGAATTTAAAGTTAGGGTTAATAGTGTTGAGGAAATCGAGAATGTTATGTGGTTAATGATTGGAGGAATAGATCAAAAATATCATCAACTATATCTGTACCAAGTAAACATTAATTCATGATGGGTACGGAAATATGTAATAAATTTCAAGATTCCATACAAAATATTACTTCCTCAATATGATGGGGGAGAACCCATACTAAGTCCAGAATTTTGTTTCAGAAACGTGTTATTAAATTAACCGAAAAAAAGTTATGTTCCAGGTGATCAGGGATTAATATGTTTTTAAAAATATCAAAGTAAGGAAGAAGTAAAATGAAATTGTTTTCATCAATAAAACGTGAAGTAGTGAAAAAGGGTTAAAGGAATAGTACAGGGTAAGAGTGACATTACATCAAACTTACCGAGGGAGTGAGTGTGGGTTGATGTTTCTGGTTTTGATGATAAAATCTTCAGAATTGTGCTAATAAGTGTATGAGGAAAAATGATGTACAACAAGAGGTGAGAGTTGTTTAGCTAACCATTAGGCATATTATATAGGACAGAATCTATTTAGAGTATGATGGGACAGAGAGGAGTTTTGGTTTATGATGTTTTGGGGATTCATAAATTTGCGAGAGGCAAGGAAAAGTAGCTTTTAAATCTTTTTGAAGATGAGTATGTTCTGAAGAAATTGTTTTTTTAGTTATTCAATATATTTAATATTTTTGAGAAGTTTTTAAGGAATTTTTGGTGAGGAGGGATATGTATTAAGTTATCAGAAGTAAGTCCGTATTACAATTTATGTAGATAGCCATTTTGTTACAGTATAACTATAATTATACATTTGTCAGATTCTGTAATTATGATGTTGTTCATAATTAAAAGATCTGACAATGTAATAATATAAGTTTAACTTAACAATATGAACTCATCTACTAAATGTATACGACTTTACTTTCGATAACCTCTACATAGTTCCTCCTCACCAAAAATCCCTTTAAAACCTCTTACATTAAAATTTAACCATAAACTAAAAAAACATTCTTTCAGAACATACCTCATCTTCACAAAGATTTAAAAGCTACTTTCCTTTGCCTCTCCAAATTTTATGAAATCCCCAAAACACATAAAAAATACTCCTCTTCGCCCCATCATCTCTTAACATAGATTCTGTCCCCTATAAAATTATCTAAATGGTAAGCTAAACAACTCTCACCTCTTGTTGACCATTCCTTCATCCAATATTACAATTTCTGAAGATTTTAATCACAACCAGAAACAATCACTGCCACACCCACTCCACTACGTAAGTTTTTTTTGGAAAAAAAACATGTTACCCCCCTTTTTTCCCCCCCCACTCTTCACCTCTGTACCTATTCCTTTAACCCTTTCACTACTTTCACGTTTTTATGATGAAAACTAATTCCATATTACCTTTTCCTTTGTGCATATTTTAAAACAATTAATCTTACTCACCCTGGAATGAACACAGCTTTTCCGAATTTAATAACACTTTTCTGAAACAACACAAATTCTGGACTTAGTATGGGTTCCCCCCTTTCTCCTGTATTAAGTAAAATAATTATTTATGAACTCTCGAAATTATTACAATATTCTAACCCATCATGAATAATGTTCTGGTACAGATATGATTGATGATCTTTTGCATCTATTCTCCCCAATATTAAACCCACATAACATTCTCGATTCCTCAACCACTATCAACCCTAACATTAAATTCACATTGAAACTCAGAAATAGATTTCCCTACCATTCCTTGACGTTCTTACAACCTGGTCAAATAATCATCAACTACTCTCCAATTCTCTTTTTACGTAAACTACTTAACAACCAAGTTACATACTTGCGTTTTCGGTCCACATTATCACCAACACAAAAGTAGGAAACGTTGCTTCTATTCCTCAGAGCTTATAGAATATCCTCTCCCTCTTTCCTGTCCGAATTTGATTACTTTTCTCTATTTTTTAACAAACTGTTCCTACCCAACTTCATTAATACAAGAGCAATTAATTATGCAAAAAACATCCCTTCTATCAACCCGCAATCATCACAAGCCACTCTAAATAAACATCCTTATCTACCCATTCCTAACATTCTCTCAAACAACTTAAAAACATCTTGCCATATTTTCAATCTTACCTCTTCAAGAAATCTACCCCTTAAAGTCATTCTTAGACCTAACATAAATCGACCCCCTACCATACCCCAATGTGTTTATAAAATTCCTTGCCTTCATTGTAACTCCTTATACATTGGCGAAACTCATGATTTAAACTAGACTGTAACCAACACCAAACAGTGACCTTACAATGAAATCAATATCGCCCTTACTTACATCGTTCACACATAACCACCCACTATAGACATTACCAACATGTCTCCTATCATACATTTCAAAGATTACCCAGAACAACTATTTGAATTCCTACTGCCATCCTTAACACCAATATTACCATAGACAAAAAAGGGGAAAATTCTATACTTATCCCACTCTTACAACATTATAAACTCCACCTAATTCTATAAAAATCTAAATCTAAAATCTAAATTATTTTTTAATTTTTATTGTTAATAATAATTTTAACTTTAGTTTTGAAAGAAAGCACCTGATGAGGTTTCCGAACAAGAAACGAAAATTTGTCTGTAATATATAATAATAAATCTTTATCTTCAGATATAAATACCGGACCATGTAAATTAATATTACAAGTTTCTTTATAAAGGCTTTTATTATAATATATATATTATATACTATATATATATATATATAATATATATATATTATATATATATTATATATATATATATTTTGTATATTATATTATTATATATATTATTTATATTTTTTTATTTTTATTATTTATTTATTTATATTTATTTATTTTTACATAATATATATATATATATATAATTTATATATATATATATATATATTATATATATATATTATATATAAAGTATATATATATATATAGTGAGTGAGAATAGAGTATATATATATATTATTATAGTATAATATATTATTATATATATATATATCTATATATATACATCGGGTGTGTTGTGATGATATATATTTATACATCTCAATGCTTGACTGAGATACTACATATCACTCTCAAAAAGCGGCTATTGAATCGATGGAATATGCAAGAAAAAAAAAAAGAAAAATAAGTTAAACTCAAAAAACTCTCAGTTACAATATATTTCAAAGAGAATTTTCTCATAATTTGTAGTATACAAAACGAACATAGATTTCTTCATAAAAGAATGAGCTTTAAGAAAAAGGTCCAATAACAATATTATTTGCACTACACACACCTCCTACACATCACACACACACACTACATACACACCACACACCTAGACACAAACACAAAATATATATAATAATATATACAATATATATATATATATATATATATATATATCCATATTATTTTATATATATTATAATTATATACTATATAGTATATATAATTCCTTTGTTTCCAAATATTGTGAATATAATAACACAAGATTAAACCAGACTATTGGACTTAAAAAAACTGGTTGTTCATCATTCTTTCCCTTGCCTCATTGGCATCAAACAATTCTTTAATCAGCTCCTCTTTTCTCTCTTCCTCTTCCATACTTTCTTGATCACGGGAATCTGTGCATGACATTCCTATATTTCTTTTTTTCTCCAACATGAACAGCCTGCTTAAATCTGAAGCTCAGGTAATTCTTGTTCCTCAGATGATTTGATTCTTTTTGTAGAAGAACCACCTTGCCCTGAACCTCTTTTGGGTATACTCAATACAACATTGCTGCAAAGCGTAGAAGGACTGAGTCGCATGGCAAGTCGCGGGTTCGAATCCTAGTTCGGATCCTAGTAGAAATTACCTAGAGAAGTTCCCCTCTTAGAATAAGGGCTATGCCCGTGAGGTGTGAACTTAAAAAAAAAAAAAAAAAAAAAAAAAAAAATTATGAACGTGCTAGGGTATACCCCTTAGCCAATCCTCAAATGTTCGTCTCTCTTCGGGTTCATTTTACAACACTTCGTTCTACAAATTAATTAAAATGCCAACGACACATTCGGCCTATAGGAGAAGCCAAGGGGTTGGGGTGGGGGCTTCCAAAGATAGCTCCTTATCCATCCCTCCTATTATCACCCCTTGGGGGTTGACGGCTTCCGGTTGTGTGGCTCGTGACGTCACTGAATTACCCTGCCTGTCCTGGTGCTCTGTCATCTTTATTCTTTAATTTTCTGCATATTTCGCGGCCTTTTCTCTAATTCCCGCTTTGTCGAACACCACCTCTCTTCTTCCTTTGTTGAACAACACCTATCTTCTTCCTTTGTTGAACCCCAACTATCTTCTTTCTTTGCTGAACACCACCTCTCTCTTCTTCTTTTGTTGAACCCCACCTCTCTTTCTTTGTGGAACAAAACCTCTCATCTTCCTTTGAAAACACCTTCTTCTTCCTTTGTTGAACACCATTTTTCTTCTTCCTTTGTTGAACCAAACCTCTCTTCTTCCCTTGTTGAACAAACCTTCTCTTCTTCCCTTGTTGAACACCACCTCTCTTCTTCCTTTGTTGAACACCACCTCTCTTCTTCCTTTGTTAAACAAAACTCTCTTCTTCCTTTGATAAACACCACCTATCTTCTTCCTTTGTTGAACACAATCTCTATTATTTTGTTGAACACCACCTCTCTTCTCCCTTTGTTGAAGAAAACCTCTCTCCTTACTTTGTTGAAAACCACCTCTCTTCTTTTGTTGAACACCACCTCTCTTCTTCCTTTGTTGAACAAAACCTCGTCTCTAATGTTGATACCAGCGCACTCTCTTGCTTTCCTTGTTGAACACCACCTCTCTCTTCTTTTTTTGTTGAACACCCTTCTTTTTCCTTTGTTGAACACCACCCTCTTCTTTATTGAACATCACCTCTCTTTCCTTTGTACTGAACACCACTCTCTTCATCCTTTGTTGAACAAAACCTCTTTTTCTTCTTTCGATTGAACCACCAGAACCTTGATTCTTCTTTTCTTTGGCTTGAAGCACGCACATGCACTTCTTCTTTGTTAATACACTCCTCTCTCTTCCCTTTGGTGAATCACCACTGCTGTTCTTTCTCTATGTTGCAAACCACCGTTCTTCTCCTTCTTTTGTTGAAACACAACCTCTCGCCCTTCCTGTCCCTGTTGCGCTTGAAGAAAGACCTTCTTTGCTTCGCTTTGTATGAATTGTCCACAACACCAATATCGATTTCTTTCTTAATTTGGGATTAAGGAACCACTCTCTCGTCCTGTAAAGAATCTCATCAATCGTCTTGTTCTTAACTGAACAAACGGTACTTGAGTGCTCTGACACCAAACTCTAATTTGTTCCTCCCCGCTGTCATTATTGTCAATTTTCAGCCAAAAGGACGGCATACCAGGTATAAGTTGTATTACCGCCAACACTGTAACCCTCTCGTCTTTCTATTAGTCTCTACAACTAATTTAATTTTCCTTTTGATAAACAAATAGATAAGAAATTAAATGAGAAGTAATGGTCATTTATTGTTTATTAAAGCAACTGCGGTTAATTCAATATATATTTTTTAAAGATTGAAGACGAGCGGAAAGACACGGTGCTGAAAATCGTGCTGATAGTCTCCAATGGGCCGTCCGCATGAAGCTTCACAAATTCTGGTTGCTCACGGAAGCCTTTTTACATGGCTGTCTCGCTTCCAGTGCATGCGAACACGGATTAGGACGAGTTGGTAATTCGTGTGCTCGAGTCGCAACATCTATCGGTTTCCGAGAGGCCAGGGCAGGGGCAGGTGACCCTTTCTCTTGTAGTCTGTCCACGTGTAATGTCTTTTATTTTTAATCTTTAATATTTGCTGATGGATTCATATTACTATTACATATATATACCGTACGGCTATATATAGGTAGTATAGTAGTATATATTAGTATTACAATATAATAAACATATATAGGGTCCTCACCATAAGTGAGAGGACGATTCGAATATCTATATATGATAGCAAGAGCTACTATATATATCCATAACTATACCTATTAAATAGTAATATAACAACAACTATATATATAAAATCATATCATATATATAATACTATATATTTATATACTATATATTTTATACTATACTATATGTATAGTCCATATATATATAATAATATACTCTATTATATAATAAAGATGTTAATGTATTGTGAGTGAATAGTAATTTTAAATAAAAATATATATATAATAGATATAATTATATAAATAAATATAATAGAGTGGAGAAGGTACGTTATAGATATATAGATAGATATATATATAACACATACTTATAATATATATATAAGAAAATAGTATTAGTATATATAATATACCCTATAATACAAAATATAGGTATATTATATATATATGAGGTAAGTAGCAGTATATAAGGTATAAGTAAACGATATGATGAGGTAGTTATCAGCCAATTATATTCTCCCAAAAATTTACTTACTATAACTCTATCATTAAACTCTTTTCAGCTCACTTAGACTTGAAACAACTTGATACTCCTGGAACTAAAGCTTCAGAAACTTAAGTCTGTTTTATGTGAAGTTGTATAGGTTTTCCTTAACCATTTTTCTAAATATTTCAATTTATATGTAAGTTGCTCATTGAAACAATAGAAAACTTCGCCATAAACCTTAATTTTCTCAAAATTAAATGTTTTTACTTTTATACCACGTTTTCTTTCAATGGTTCAAAAAAAATTTTCTTTTTCTTTTTTAACTGCTTACAGATAAAACTATTTTTTTCCATTGAGAGGAAATGCATGCAACTCGTTTATCGGCAAATTTTTCACGCAACATCCGCAACCTCTCGCTAGATTTATGATCAACTAAGTTGCAATATCATCTCTCCTACTATTATTATAATTTCTAAATTATACATTGCAAAGCGTAATTTCTGCTTAGAGGCATAAATCATTTTTCTCCCCTTTTAGTGAACTATCAACCTGCCAGTTTGCTAATTTATCAACCAGCTAATTTCTTCATTAATAGCTTCCACAGATCACCTTCTTCCAACTGTTAAGCTAAAAATTTATGTTTTATTTCAGGATATTTTTCCACTAATGTTTTGTTAACAATGTTGAAATAGAAACAATCTCTTATAAACAGTATATATGTAACCTTTTTTGACTTGCATCGGGGCATGTCACCCTTTGATTTTGTATTCAATACCAACTTTAAAATACTTTCATTTAATTGATATTGTTTCTGGTGTTCAATTTTACAGTGTTGGAAATAGGTAAAGAATTTGTAGTTTTGTTATTAGGGATTATTACTGCAAGTTTAAGTATTTGTGATGGCCGATATTATTCTGGTTTAAATATTTTTATTCTTTTATCAAATTTAGTATTTACACGATGTATTTAGAAGTTTTTGTGTTGCTTTCTAATACCCAATACTAAATAAATTTGGTATGTAGGTATTTACTTTTCTAAAAATTATTAAATGAAAATGAGGTATTAGTATTTTTATTGTCGAACAGGACCTAGTTTATTGTTATATTGTAATTGATTTCTTAATATCGAGAACAAGTGTAGAATAAACTGCTTTAATTTTCATTTAAAAGGCTAGGTAAAATGGTGAAGTTTATTTATTTTTCTTCAAAATAGCTTGCGTGAATGTCCAGTGTATGAAATTTGTGATACCTTTAAATATTTAGCGTAATATGTGTTTTTTCCTTTCTCAAAAAGTTGTATGAAACAATAATTTAGTACTATACATATCATATTTAACCATGTATCATTTGAACCAAAATATCTATATTTCATTCAGGATTTCACACATCAGCTGAAACATCTTCACTATCAATAATAAATGAAAGACAAAAATATAATTCAGAAACCCATTAACGTAACCTAAGTTTTAATTTTTTAAATTTGTGGCTTGTAAGACTCGTATATTTTATCATTCCTATACCACTTCTCCCTCACAGCCGAAGGTGTTTTGACTTTCACTTAAGATACAAAACTACTGAACAAATAAGTGTCACTCCAGGCATGGATTACCTTCCTATGAGAGTAGAGAGAAAGATAAAATCTGTGATTTAGTTATTTATTTTTTTTTTTTTGGTATTTGCAACAAAATAAACACTCAAATGAAATTGCTTGAAGAAAATTTCTAAGCTTTAATAATGTTTTTAGTAGTTGTAGTAGTAGAAGTAATAATAATAATAATAATAATAATAATATAATAATAATAAGTAATAATAATAATAATAATATATTAATAATTAAATATAATAATATAAAATAATAATAATAATAATAATAATAATAATAATAATAATAATAATAATAATAATAATAATAATAATAATAATAATAATAATAATAATAATAATAATAATATAATAACATAATATAATAATAATAATAATAATAAATAATAATAATAATAGATAATATAAAAATACTAATAATAATAATAATATAATAATATTAATAATATATAATAATAATAATAATGATTAATAATAATATAATAATAATATAATAATAATAATAATAATAATAATAATAATATAATAATAAATATGATAATAATAATAATAATAATAACTAATAATTAATTAATTAATTATAATACTAATCATAATGATAATAATTAATAATAATAATATATGATATTAATAATATTAATAATAATAAAAATACATAATAATAGTAATAATCATAAAAATAATAATAAATAATATAATAATAATATAATAATAATTAATAATAATATAATATAATAATATAATAATAATAATAATAATAATAATAATAATAATAATATAATGATTGCTACTAGATAATAATATAATAATAATATTATAATAATATAAAATCTTTAACAAATTATAAAAATAATAGTTAATAATAAATAATAATAA
>JABUQX010048279.1:22500-26163 GCA_015478945.1 Trachelipus rathkii
TAGTTATTGTTTATTATTATTATTATTATTATTATTAATTATTTATTTGATTCATTGTGTATTATTATTATTATTATTATTTTATTATTTATTTTTTTATTATATTATTATTATTATGAAAATTTTGGATTTTTATTCTTTCTTAAGAGGAATCATTTTATGAAATTCTTTAACGATTTTGTATATGAGTAATAAAAACCTAAAAAGTAAAAGTAAAAAAGCTTGTTTCCACGGGTAAGAGACCAGGTTCGTATCACTTGGATTTTGAAATGGATGACGAGGCATTAAGTTTCATATGTGTGTACAAGAAACAGAAGATCTATAGTACATTCCTGCGAATTTTACATGGAGAAAAATAAACAGAAAATAAAACAGAAAAGTTGTTAAAGTCTTAAAAAAAGGTAGAAAAATAAGGCCCATTGAAGGAATATTTACAAGAACAAGAATTTTAATACAGATTTTTACGAAATTTAATTAAGGTAAAAAATGAAACAGAAAAAGGAAGAAAAATAAGTCCATTGAATTCATTTAAAATCATTTTTGATAAATTCAGACATGAAGTACACAGGCAACATTTTTTGTTAGAATTTATTAGAAATTACCAAAAAAAAAAAAAAAAAAAAATGAAAAAAAATAATTGAAAATTGTTTTTAAATTTGTTGAGGGCAGCAAAATTTTTTGATCACCGGTTCTTAATTTTCAATTTCAATTTCATTTATTTTATATTGTTATTTCAGTTTATATAATCATATAATTTCTATAAAAAAAATCATATGAAGAAAGAAATACTTATGAAAAATTTATGAAGATAGAATACAAAAAAAAATATAACCTATAAAAAATATTATGGCATCCAGTATTCAAAAAGCTGTGTGTGTCTTTGTGTGTGTGTGTGGTTGTGTGTGTGTGTGTGTGTGTGTGTGGTGTGTGTGTAGTGTGTGTGTGGTGTGTGTGTGTGTGTGTGGTGTGTGTGATCTATAATGTGTGCATTATATTTAATATTGCTCCAATCTGCATATTTCGTAAGAAGAAAAACATTCAATAGAAATAAGAATAAGTAGATAATTTATAAAGAATTATGTAAGCATCTATAATTAAGATTAATAATAATTTATAAGATAGTATAAAATAATAAGGATTTCTGAAATAAAGATTACAGTAGAAAGATTCGTAAATCTTATAAGCGTTCTTATTATAGATAACTAATAAGAAAATAATATTAAATAATAAGATTCATAAATAATAAGATTCTATAAGATTAATAACATAATGTAATAAGATTCTAATATATAAGTTTATATAATATAGATTTGGGCAAATGAAATTCTTGTTCTTCCATAATGTGAGGACACGCCTTAATGACATATGGGCTATAATATATTTATGATGAGATACAGGAAAATCGGAAATTCCTAATATTAATGAGGTTAAATATTCATTATACCGATTGGACTGGGTTGGTACTGGAGCGATCGGTAATTTTTGCCGCAGCCGCACCGCACGCAATCGCACCGCACCGCACCGCACCGACCCACACTGCACAGCACCAGAGTAAGTGCACCACGAACCGCATCGCACCGCACCGCACTACACCAGATAAGCGCAACCAGGACCGCAAGACCCGTAACCGAAAGATAATTTTTGTGTTTGTCCGCACCTCTATTTTTCATTTGGCGGCCCGAACCTTCTTTAATTTTAAAAATCATACTGTACCCGGTCACTTGGAATTCGGTGTACCGGCTATCGCACTCGCATCACGCAAACCGAACCGACACAGATACATTATACAAGAACGACCGCCCGCACGCCGGTGCAATCGGCCCTACCCTAACTATGGACAGATCATATAATAAAAACAACTTTGGGAATTACGAAGAAAGAATATGTGAATTGCAATTAGTTTAGTATTTTAAATTTTGTATATGATTAATTTAGTGCTTTATATCATTATACTAATATATGATTATATATATATATATATATATTATTTAATATACAATATATTTATTACTATTATTATATATATATATATTATACTATATTATAATATATTCTACTTATATATTATTATATATATATCTATTATCTATATTATATATATATATATTATACTATATTAAATAAACATTATATATTATATATATATATATTATTTTGTATATATAATAATATATATTATTATATATATATGATTTACTAATGATTATGTTGTATATAGTATATATATTATTAGATATTAGATATATATATATATTATTAATAATATATTAATAATATACTATTATATATATTATATATATAATATTATATATATATATATTATATATTTAGTATATATATATATATATATATATTATATATATATATATATATTATTTATATATATATGTATATATATATATATATATATATATAATATCTCATTATAGTATTATAGTATTATATTATATATATTTAATTAGTAATTATATTATATATTATGATATATAAAATGATATTAATATATTATATAGTATTATATATATTGTTTATATATATATATATAATATATTTATAATATATATAAATATATATATTCTTTATATATTAGTATATATAATATTTATATTATGTATATAGACGTTATATATATATATGCTATTCGTTATAATATAATTATATATTATATTATATATATATATATATATATTATAATATATAATATATTGTATATATATTATATATATATATATATTTATTAATTTATATATATATATATATATATATATTATCATATATATATATATTACTATTTTTATATATATATATTATATATAATATATATAGTAATTATATATATATATATATAATAATATACTATTATTCGTATATATATTATATATATAATGTATATTTATATATATATATATATAGTATTATATTTATATATATATCTATATTATTAGTATTATTATATATATATATATACGTATATATTATTATTATTTATATAGGTATATATTATATATATATTTATATATATATATTACTATATATATATATTTATATTATGATATATATATATATGGTTAGTACGTATATATAGTATATATATATATATTATATTAATTATATTATATATATATATATATATTATATAAGATTTAATATTATAAATAAAGTATTTTATATATATATATACTATATATATATATATAAATATATACATATTATATATTAATTTGTATATATATATCTAGTATATTTAATATATATATATATAATATCATACTATTATGTAGATAATATGAGTCTTATATCTATATATATCATATAGTAGTATTATATTATAATAGTATAGTATATAATTACGGGTATATATATTATTATATACATAATACTAATATATATATATATATCTATTACTATTATATATATTATTATATATAATATATTAAGTATATAGTATATATATATATATAGGTTTTACACGTTAATAATATATATATAATATATAGTATATATATATATGTATATATCTTAGTATATATTCGGTATTATAGTATATGATCGGTTATAGTAATATATATAGTATTAGTATATATAATATATATATTATATCTATATATATATATTATAATATATATAGTATATATTATATATATATTATATATATATATTATT
>JABUQX010048280.1:0-17500 GCA_015478945.1 Trachelipus rathkii
CCCCCAGAGAAAGATGGTATAGTATATTAACGAACTACATTTAACTAAACGCTAAAAGATATGAAATTACACAAACTGACATTCCTTTTATATATTATAGCTTGTTCCCTTTAGTACGTAGGAAAATGAAGGCCATATGATTAAGGGCTGTTAACCCAAAACTTCTGATCGCAAGAAAAGTTGGTTTGCTTTTTAATCAGAGAATATATATATAATCAATATTATACTATATTATTTAATTATTTATATATATATATAATTATATATAATATATACTATATATATTATATATATATATATATAATTATAGTAATAATATAATAGTATATACGATATATATATATATTAATATCATATATATATATATATTATATATTATATATATATATAGTTTATATATATATATATATAATTATTAAATGGGCGTAGGCAGGGGGGGGCGCTCTTGCCCTCCTAAATCTTGGCGAAAAAAAAATATTAAACTATAATTGTTTGCCAGACGAACGTTTATTAAAGGGTTTAATTAGTAGAAAACTGAAAAAATGACATCAAATCGATAGAATAATGAAGTAGTAATTACTTATTAATAACGTATTATAAACGTACATTTTTTTTTTCTAAAGTTTTAATGTGTTTTCCTTTCATATTGCTTAAAGTCAACTAGCTTTGTGCTTTATAACAGCAACTCTCTTACTTATTCTCCGCTAGAGCTTTCATATGTCGATAGCATTTGGCGGCTGCCAAAGCATGTTTAAATCAATCACACGGAGAAGCGTACCCGTTGATATCAGTCTTGAAGACAACACTCAAAAAATAAATGCAGAAAAGTAAACGAAATATACAGCATTCTGCGGAACCCATGGGAACCCATGATTTACCTTTAAGAGGTAAAGACTGCATGAGGGAATTTTGAAGATCCTGAAAGTTGCTGCGAAAAGAGGTGATGTGGAATTAAAAGAACATATACATGGACAGAAGAATGCCGTCTGCTCTCCGTTGATTCAAAATGAACTGATCAATTCGGTAGAATTATCATAAAAAAACATAATTGTCGCCGTTCAAAAATTTTTTTTGTATCTATCCCATAATTGGGCAGATGAAATGCGGGATTTGTCGGGGAATCGAAACATTATCTATAGCAATTAAGGTTCTTTCGATCTGAAAAAATGACTGTTCGAGAAGGAATTCTGAGGTTTGAAGTTCCTGAAGTTTCTTGAACATGTTGCTCTGGATTGAAAATTTGTTTTTAAAAAAAGGTTTGAAGCCCGAGTTTAAGCGTTGGTCAGGGGTACGACAGCTGCGCAGCATTCGCAGGGAAAAAAATAAGGTTTCAAAAAAATGAAAAAAATAACATTTAAATTTCACTGTGTAAGCCATCGACTTAATTTGGTCATTCTAATGACCTAAAGCAGTTTTCTGAAATTTTGAAATACTATTGCCACACTAAAGACAAACTTTTCAGAGACTAAAACCTAAAAAGAAAATAACAATTCCCAACTTGCCTAATCTTTGTGAAACCCGTTGGACTCAAAAATAGTTCATAGTATGGCTATTTATTTTCCCATACAAATATGATAAAAAATGTTGATGGCAACAATCAACAAGAAAAACGAGCTTTCTAAATTATTCCTGTTCGGCAAGAAGACTCAATTTCATTATTACCTCTCCGTAATAGCCAAACATTTTGCTTTGCAGAACATTTATTTTCTTCAGACAAAAAATATTTTACCTTAAGCCATACTCGAACAATATCAAAAGAATTGAAGGTGTGTCCAAAGACCCAATGTAAAAACTGCTTGATCAAAAATTGCTGGATTGGCTTCTTATCCGCCAATGTTATTACTGCTGAGTTCTTAGTGGAATTTGCACCACCTAGAAAAAGTAAACCATCCTTCAACAACAAATTAAGCAAATCTCCGGCCTGAAAATTCCCTGCTGATATATAAGTGCGTTCCTCATTGTGCCTTATTTTGACCTCCCTTTCATGCCTCTTTAGAGCCTAGATTTTTAATAAAACAACGTGCCAGCATTTTATATTTTCATTTGCATCCGTTTCTTATGCTAGGTGTTCCCGTAGGCATTTTCCTTGTGAGAAGGTAAAATGTTTTTCAGAGTTTTAGGTTCTTGATGTCAAAAAAATTAAATAACAGAAACTGACTTATTGTATACTGGTGGCTGGAAAAAAAATTGATAAGCAAAAGTTGAAAGACTTGAAACTACTGAAGTTATTAAAAAGAGTCGACCCCTTCTTTCCTCCAAAGTTAAAAACCTGTCTATTAATTGTCTATTAATTGTGTTACCGTGGTCAATCAGTACCATTGAAAGGTCTTTCAGCACTATACGAAGAGTAACCGCCTCTGGTTAAAAAAATCAATGCCTCTAATAATGACTATTCGGTATAAGTATTCCATAAAAATAGTAAGTGAAAAATGAAGACGAATTGAAACAAATGTAATTTGGCAAATTTCGCTGAAAATCCAAGGCATATAATGCTAGTTAGATTTAATATTAGTTACCATCAGGACTCATACTACGCAACTTAACCATAAATAGTAACTTTCCGTTTTCAAATAGGGTATTTTTATTTTTACGTCACTCATATTCTGTTCAAATTTTTAATTTATATATATTGTATTTTATTTATTTAATAACCGAAGTAACTTTTTTATCTTGTGATATAACCCATAAGTCAAAATCTTGCGCACACAGTTAGAGAGATATATATATAATATATATATTGTATTATATATGTATATTATAAATTATATATATATATATATATATATAAGTATATATATATAATATAGTATATATAATACTATAAATATATATATATATACTAATAACTCTCAACCTTGCCCCCCACTAAACGAAATCCTGCTCCCCATTGTATATCATTATAAATCAATACCTATATATATATATTATTATTATATTATATATATTATATTATTATATATTATATAAAACTATTAACTATAATATATATAATATATATATTTGTAAAGCTGGACACCGTGGGTTAGGTAGTTGTGACCGCTTCTTTGGAAGGATGAGTAAGAATTGCTGTGCAACAGAGCTCTTTATTCCTTAACTCTTCGTGCATAAATAGGAGTTTGGAACCAAGCAACAAAAAATTAGTAAAGGGTAATCTATGTTATTTCGCCTCATTTATGCGATATGAATCATATCTTGCGCAGAAGAAAATCCTAACCGCATATGAACTGAGAGAGAGACAAAGTGACTATCATACATCAATGCACACACACACACACACACACGACACAAACACACACACACACCACAAAACAGATCCACACCACACCAGCACACGCAGGGCGCACGCGCACCACACACAATCACACCTGCCCATCGCCACACAATTATATATATATACTATAATTAACTACAATATAATATATTATAGTATATTACTATATATATATATTATATATATATATATATATATATATATATATAATATAAATGATTATATATAATATATGGTATTATAGCAGTTTCAAATCAACCTTCAAATATGTTGAAAATTTTCTAAGTTCAAACAAATTTCTAAGTTCAGAAAAAAGTTAAGTTATAGTTAAGTTTTCGGTAAGAAAATTTTTAGTGTAAGGCTTCCTGGCAATAATTCAGACGCTTGCCTACTGAAGAATTTCCTAAAAATCTTATCTTAACTTAACTTTTCTGACTAGAATTTTTCTTGAAACTTAGAATTTTTTGGTGATCGAAAGTGATTTTAAAAGTGCATAATTTCCCATATATATATACTATATATATATTATAGATATATAATCTTATATTATATATATAGTATATATATAATATTATATATATATTATATAATTATATATATAATATAATATATATATATATATATATATACTATATATAATAGAAATTAACATGGCCTATGGGGGGGTTCCAGCTGTCTTTGATGAGAGAGAACGAGAGTAGAGAGAGAGAGAGAAGAGAGAGAGAGAGAGAGAGAGAGAGAGAAGAGAGAGAGAGAGAGAAGAGAGAGAGAGAGAGAGAGAGAGAGAGAGAGAGAGAGAGAAGAGAGAGTAGAGAGAGAGAGAGTAGGAAGGAGAGAAAGAAGAGAGAGAGAGAATGTGTAAGACTGCAGATTGTTTAAATTCGGCGCTTGGCACTACTCTTCTACTATTATCATCTCCTTAACTTGTTAATGGCGCGCAGGGTCCGCAAGGGTTTGGTATCGTGGTCACAATAACAGTCATCCCAACTGCGTTATTTTTGGATCTCGGGGAAAAATTTAATTTTAAATTTTCTAAATTCTAACACATAAAAGTATTAAGTAAGTTTCGATAGTTTTAATAACACATCGAGCTCTTTTTTTAACCGCACAGGTCCCGGCTTAGAGTTGGTATGTTGGAAAATGAAGTCTATCCCAAAACTGCCTATTTTACCGGCATTGTTTGCTAATAATATTTTTAAATTCTCTAATCTAAACATTTTTGTCGCACACTTACCTTCTGCGGTGCACACTCACTTATAACTGCGGGTGTATTAACAGCACGGATCCCGCTAGGGTTTGGTAAAATGTTGGCCAAATAACAGTTCCTATCCGTCAAAACTGTTTTTCCGCCATTGTTTCTAAATAAGTCAAGTTCAATTTCACCTCCGATGTGTTTCTCCTTACCTAGCCTCTAGACCCTAAGGTTTGGCTAATTGCCCTTGAAAGACGCTTTACTATAATCTCAGACGAGAGTTTTACTTTGGCTAATGAAAGATAGAAATTCATTTTCAGATATGTGTTTTCGTACTAAACTGTAGGCATTCTTTTTGCTACGCTACCAATCTAATGGCGCTTTCGTCGTATAAACCTCATTCTGAATGGTCCTATTCTCTAACCGGCTATATGCTATCGCCCTAACTTTTTGCTCTAGAAAATTTTCCCTAATATGTCTTAAAGGCCAACCTTTTTTAAAACTCCTTAGCTGTTTTAATTAGCCTTCTTAGCGAAAAACATTGCCGTATTTTGATATTAAAAGTTGTTTTAATTAATTATAAATTTGTAGACGCTTGGCTGAGTGGTTTGCCCGTAAGTTTTTTGAAAAGTGATAATTGGCCGCGCCTGGAGGCGTGGCTTAATTCTGAACGATAAACTACAACAACTTTTTGCACATAGGGTGCTTTCCGCTCTGCAGGTCAAGCTCTGTAGAGAGTTCGCCTTTTCCACTTCCCACAGAGGAGCTCCCTACTCCACAATTAATCTATAGTATATATAGTTATAAGTATATATATATAATTATATAGTATATTATAAATAACTTATATATAATATAATATAATAATCTACATAATAATATTATATATATATATATATATATATATATTCCTGTT
This sequence comes from Trachelipus rathkii, assembly GCA_015478945.1. Classification (NCBI taxonomy): domain Eukaryota; kingdom Metazoa; phylum Arthropoda; class Malacostraca; order Isopoda; family Trachelipodidae; genus Trachelipus; species Trachelipus rathkii. Next base: position 5,380 of record JABUQX010048280.1, read on the forward strand.
GTTTTCCTATTATATGGTTGTAATCATGGTGTACTTTGCGCTACTAATTTTCTTTAGGAAGGTATAGTAAAGTAGGCATTTCACAGATATTTGTATTTTTTCATTCATTTTACATAAAGGGCCACAAAAGACCACCTCTGTGGACAATAGGAAAGCACATCTGTGTGAAGTAAGCATATTAACTTTGGATTTCTGATTACTTTGATTATTGCTTTGCTTTCTATTATAGATGTGTATTGGTTGCTCCGTCAATATTATCCGAGTGTCTAATCTAATATTTCTTTATCAGATTTCTTCAGAGGCTCGTCCCGCAGGAAAATCGGCACCCTAACGGAGGGATATATTCCCCTAGGGTAGGCACTCAGCATTAATACATTATTAATTTTTATATAACATTTATTTTTTTAGTTTATTATTTATTTTCGTTGATTGATTATTTATGGAGCATAACATATATCCGTTTTTTGTTTCTGCTATTTTATACAGGTGCCACCCCAGGGACCTGAAATCTCAATTGATCATTGCCACTCCAGGGACCTGAAAACCACATGTCGTCTTTGCCAGCCATGGTACTAACAGCGTCATTTAAGTGCCATCTCATAGAGTTACGGAACTTGTACATTCTGGGACGTATTCCAATACAGATTGCAAGACAGAACCAATTGCAGAAAGAACATCAGGATCCGATCATACAAAAGATCAGTAGACGGTATTTTTGTTCTTTTGCATCCTTTTATATATCACAGACTGTCCACACCTTGTTCCATCTTATGTATTTATCATTTATTGTTATATTTGGAAGTTGAAATTTTGAAAACTTTTGACTTTTACCGATTTTCATAACTGCATGGCAATATATAATCTTTCCGATAACAGGATCCAGCTGGATCACTGTATATATATAAATAATAATTTAAACGCAAAACGGTAACCGCAAGGCTTGATCTTGATTTATTTAGTTTCACCCCCCCCCCCTTAAGAGTTAAGAATCAATAAATTACAAAACGGAATAGTTTTTGTTTCACCCCCAAAAAAATTCATTTCTTGGAATTCTAACCTTTCAAGTGGCGTGGGTTCTACAGTGGAAATTGGATTCAGTTATCGTGTGGAACGTGTTTCGGACAATTGTTGGAGGGAAATCGACTTTGTCAGTTCTGGTGAGTAGCACGATTACCGTTAGGAGAATTACTAATAGCGAATCGAATAGACTAGATATTTATTCCATAAATAACTGTCCTTCCCAGTCGTAGATTTTAGTCGTAGCGTCAGATACTAGTAGTAGTTGTTGAAATTTAAGTATATGTTTGTGGGAGACTGTTTATTCTTCGGGGCGAAATCTTCATTGTGGGTAACTTTCATACAGTGCTTTGTCACTCTAACAATGCGAATACTTGAAAACTATTTCAATTTTTTTCGAAACTTAAAGCCCCATTGATGCACTTTGGAACACAGGTTGGAGCAGGCACTGTAATTAACATCCACCCCAGTAACCACCTCATGATGAAACTGATCCAACCGAATACCAGGCGGAGTTGGTATTTATTCATCAAATACAACACTCTTTCTGCCAGCTCAGCTGCTGTGGAGAGGCTGTTCAGTCAAGGCTCAGACATTCTGAGGTCAAAACCAGCAGTCTTGACATCCAATAACATTAAAAAGTTCGTTTTTATGAAAGGGAATATGACCTCTTCAAGATGCAGAAGAATGAGATTAAGGATGATGATGATGATGTCGGTATTTGAATACAATATTAAATTCTGGACTTATTTTTGTTGTTGTATATTTGAGCTTTTTAAATACTTTTAAATAATAGAAAATAGTCACATTTTAGTACAGCACAATGACATTTTGCGATACTATGATATATACGCCCATATTACCCAATCAAGCAAAGCCATTAAAAGAAAAATTATGCATTTCTGATGGGGTTTCCAAATATTAACAATTTAAAACAAACAATGGATAAAGACTTCTCAGATAGGGCATATTAGTAAATAAAACAAACTTATAAAAAATATTTTATTTAATATATAGGTATTTAAATAATTTGTTCCTATAATAAATTGGTCAGGCGAAAGGCCTTCAGTACATTAATAAACATACATTCACATAAAACAATAACAGTAATTAACTAATTATATATATATATATATATATATATATATATATATATATATATATATATATATATATATATATATATAATATATTATATATATATATAATATATATTATTATATATAATATTATATATTAATATATTTCTATATATATATTATGATGATAATATATAAATACTATATATATAATATAAATTCTATATAATTATATATATAATTATTATATATTATATATATAAAATTCTTATATATATATATTATAATATACTATTATATATATAATATATATAATATATATATAGATATATATATATATATATATATATATAAAATATATAATATAATATATATATATATGTATATATATAAATATATATAAATATATATATATATATAATATATATATATATATATATATATATATATATATATGAGTCAGAGATTGGTGACATTTATATCTTACCAAAATAAAGTCACTATTTATAACACCAGAAATATGATTATTTCATAATAAAAGCAATATAAAATTAGAAATAAAACTATTTCATAATAAAAGCAATATAAAAAAAAAAATATACTCAAAATTCTTCTTTTTTTTCCAAAAGTTTAATATTTATATTTCTAAAGACATATCTTAAGTCGCCTGTTGCGACACGCAGAGCGTACAATGTGGAAATTTTCTCTCTGTCACACACAGGATATATATTTCACATGTTAAAACAGGACAGATATATATAAAGAATCTGCTCTAGTGGTTAACAAGATTTCACGACATCATGATCACAGAAAAGGTAAAAAAAAAAAAAAAATTAAATAAATTAATAAAAAAAGTATCAAAGAAAGAAAGAATAATACACTTCAAGGCGAATAATAATGACTTCAAGATTGTTTGTAACATGTCTTGACTTTCCACCTCAGGTGAAATTAATAATAGGACAATTAACCTCCACCAGATGTCGTCCAAGAACTAATTTTTTACGTTAACTAAGACAACAATAATTTTTTTTTATTAGGCACCAGATATTCAAACTCTTCAAAACTGGCGTTTCAAACGCCAAGGAAAAGCCAATTCAATAAATCAATACGTAATACTTTGCTTCCTCTATGAGACTAAATAATTCTCGAAGCAAGACTTATGATTTGTGCACCGCAAAGCACATATTCTACCACAAAATATTTAATGCTCAGAGATTACGTTTAATCTCTATTATTTTGCTCACTACATCAATTCTTGTACCGAAATCTTTAAAGTTACACACAAAATTGTGAAGGCGATTTATTTTTCACACCCACACCCACACCCACATATATATATATATATATATATATATATATATATATAGTTGAGGTGTGGGTGTTGTAGAGTATAGTGTGTAATGATGTGTTGTTGATGTATAATATATATATATAGTATATTTATATAACAAGTATATATAATATATATAATATATATATATGTAGATGTGTAGAGGTATAAGGCTAAATATTAATATAGTAAATATTATAATAATAAATGCTTCCAGATTTTCTAAATTCCAAAGGGTATAACTTTCTTATTGAGTTAGAAGTATTCTTAATCTTATTAGAATTAAAGTGAGGTATACAAGTTTTACTTGCATTTGGATTAATCCTTCATACCCCCAACCTTAAGAAAGCGTAATTCTATCCTTAATGGATAAATTCAATAAAGCAAATATCTATTTTTTAGAGCTAAAAGGTTTTCAACTAGATAAATATAAATTAGGAATCCATCTAAAATAGAATTTAAAAAAAATTAATTTTGAAGTGAAGCAAATTATACCTCTTATGAGTTAAATAATAACTCCATTTATTTCTATAACTTATATATTTGAAACTTCGAATATCTATTAATAAATAGAAATTTTGGACATATGTGGAGTCCAACCTTTAAGCACTATAATTACTTTAAGAATTGGACCTAAACGTCTAAATAAAAGATAAAAAATACAATAGTAGATTATAAGCATGTGGCATATTTTATCAACAAAAGGTAACAAAATATTACTTACTATTCATTCCAGAAGTAAGGAGAGAAGTACTCACAAACTAAACTTTAAAACAAAGCAACCATGTGTTTTGCCAGGACGCAAATTTAATACCGTCTATTAACCATTAACAAAAAACTTAGTGACACATTTAAAATAAAAGTCTAATATGCGTGATTGGCATTATAGAAATCTAGTTCTGATATAATTGAGTGACACTTACAAAAAAAATAAAAAAAAAAAAAAAAATAAAAAAAAAAAAAAATATAATAAAAAAAACGTTATATACGTACAATATATAAATGCTTATATCATAAATGTAAACATAATGTAATAAATGGATATTAATATACTATATAATTAGATATATTATATATATATAAAAATATAAAATAATAATATAATTTATATATATATATATATATATATATATATAGATATAATATATATTAACAGTGGACTAGCTAAATTATATACAGTTATTTATGGCTAGCTAGAGCAAAATATGCAGTAATATGTATCATATAATTATACTATATATTATAGAGTGTAAATATATTTAGTTCATAATTATAATATAATTTATTAATGAGTTATATTTATTATAATACTATATATAATATATATATATATATATATATATATATAATATTAATTATATTATATATATATAATACTATATATATAATATATATAATATAATATATATTAAATATTAATATATATATATATATATATATATAATATATATATATTATATATTCAATAAATATATATATATAAATATATATAATATATATATGTTATGTACGTCAAGATTAATATTAACTATAGTTATATATATATATATCACAGTATTAAAAAAGTACTGTATAGGTTATATAATATAAAATAAAATAAAATAAATAACAAGTTTTACATATACTATAATATAGTATTATATAATATATGTAATTAAAAATAAATTTTGATCATGAGGTGAGTATAAATAATATAAATATAATACCTATTTTGTAAATATAACAGAAACATTTAGGTAATAAAGTAATATATTCATATATATGGTAACTATTGGTATAAATTCATAGTAGATCCTACTATATGAGAAATAACTATAAAATAATATTATATTTATAAAAATAAATAATAAATAAAATCATCATAGTAATTGGTATATAAGTACACTGCGATTTGGCGATATTATAGTAATATAATAATAATATCTAGATAAACTAATTAAATACTAATAACATATTATAAGCTTTAGATATGAGCCTATGGATTTTCAGTACGAATATATATTATACGCTAAATTATACATATTGTTACTCCAATTACGTTTCTAATTCTTTTCACTACTTAATTTTTTAGTAGCATAGATATAATTATCTTAGTCACAGATTACCACATAAAGGAATAGAAGAAACTATAGACTTTAGAGAAAAATTTATTTAGAAGATTATTAATCATTCTATCTTTCTTATTTATCTTTTATTCTTAAACACAAGTCTTTAAGTAGAACATGAAAAGCAATGTATTTAAATTTTTTTCTTTTTTTTTTTTTTTTATTATAAAATTACTTCCAGAGGAACGCAGGTGCGTCGTGTATAGCCGTATCCGTACTCATATTTAGGGTATCATAAGCATAATTATGTTTTGATAACTGCCAAGTATTATGATTCTTTAAACAATTAATACTATATTTTTTTTAAACTAATGCCGAACCCAAGAGTGTTAAAACCGCATCGCAGACATGGGCATGAGTTTCGGTAAGTTGCTACGTCAGAGCACGTATCACGGAGATCGATCAGGACTTCGTGTTAGGACTAATTCAACTCTCCCGCGTCACAGTGGGTAGCGCGAAGTTCTCTCTCCAGAGACACCTTCCGGCCTCTTTCTGGTAACTATGCTGTTGTTCGCGGGGGTTCTTCTAACGCTCAAGCCACCCGACACTCTCCCTGACGGGTATGAGATAAACCCTCCCCCCCAAGTCTGTTACAACCTGTCGCTAGACCCCCTACTTGGCCATGTAAAAATTACTTGTAATATAAATAGCATTTTACGTTACGGCCCAAGTTAGACCTCGGAGCGACTCGAAGATTATCAACAACTACTGGAGAAAAACATACGTTAGGGTCTCAGCACGTCTTAAACTCTAGTACCCTCCCGGCGGAGGGCGGGGAAAACCGAACCCCGCGACACCCAATACCAAAAATAGAGCTGCCGTAGCATAGTAACACAGCCACAACGCAATCGCGTGCCCACCATGAAAACGGGGAAATAGTCCTACCCTGTCGTTAAATAACCTCGAGGTAAAATTCTGTGCACGGGTTTTCAAGTCCGATGGAGACCTCCGACTCCTGCCATCTGTGTGCTGGTTATACTCTCTCTTTAAGTTCAAAATCTAGCTCCCACTATTAGTATATTAAAGAGAAAAAAAAATAGAAAGTAGAGTGGTTGGGTTTTTAAAACCTATTATATAAAGCACACAAAACTAGTGCGCAGAACCTATCTAAAACAGTATCTACGACCCAATATATTACGCAGATGCTAGAACTGAAATTCATAATGTACATATTAAGGATATATATAATTCTAAAGAGAAAAAATTTTTATTTTTTCTAAATAGCACTGCTTTCAGGTGCTTCTATAATGCGATGTCTTTGAAGGTAATTATAGTACATACGTTTATACTTCTAACACTAAATCTTTCTCTAAATCTATTTATAGTCTATAGTTTTTCCTTCCTTTATGGAAACCTCACCAAGTAGGATTATATATGATATATATTAGGTGCATAATTATTTCCAACTTTAAAGAATATCACTAAAGTAATAACATTGGCGGAGTAAAGAAGCCCAAGTAATAATCAAGCTTAATATTATTTATTTGATTCAGCAGTTTTATTAACATTGTGATCTTGAGTCAAATCCTCAATAATCTTTGGAGTAATCGGTCAGTAATATGTTAACTGGGACTATAACGTATATATAAATATAATTTTTTAGTTTGTGATGAGTAGAAAAATCATACAGGTTAGATGCAACCTAGATTCGTAACTTAATTATAGCATAACAAATTTTATAATAACATCTCATGAAGAATAATGAAATAATTGGTCTATTTGTTCTAAACCCGAAAATGAAATAAATATTATAGAAAAGCGTGTTATATATTTTTACTATGTTTATAAATTGATTCAGTTTGCACTTAATCCAACCAAGTATTATATCTTCATATATCATATATGACTTGTATTAGAATATATAATAGTCTAGCACGGAATGTGGATGTCAGAGTGATGTGATAATAGTGAATAACGTATTATGAGAGATAAATGTTAGAGTAAGAGAGATGAATGTTTGAGTGACCTGTAGGGTGTGTAAAAGGAGCGGTTGAAAGTAAATGCAGATAAGGAATTTGAATATTTTCTTCATAGCGAGACATTCCTTCTTAGGTGTTGTATATAGTCTACTGAAGAGGAAGTGGTCTTGAAGCTTCTTTATTAAACATAGTGCCGAGTTTAAGATATTTAGGGACTGCATTTAAGTTGAGAGGTAATTATATTACAGAAAGAACACGTCTATGAATACCAGGTGGTAATAGTAGTGTGAATATGTTGGTGAATGGCTGGAAGGTGCGTCGGTGAATTAATCCTTGCAGTGGATGTAATCAATGTGTACTAAGGCCCTGACCTAATAACTATGCCCTTTCTCGATCCCCTTTGAGGTCGCAGAGTGTCTCCTTCAGAAGTCTCTATCCCAAACGGAAAAATTCCGATTTAAATGAACGAATATCCTTTCGTGATCATAATTTATATATCCCTTGATTTAAGAACTCCTACGCATCGCCTCCCAAAAATTTGTCCGCGATGAGACTTTTTCACTTACTCCAGGTAGCTGTGAACCAACTTAGAACTCTGTGACAGAGTTCTGTTTTCTGTCTAACGGCCCACTCCTGGTGTTTTTTTTACTCATCATGAACATTTGTCGCTATTTCTTATTATATTATTTCATTTTATAATACGGCAGGTCTTTTATTATTCAAAGATACACATTATTGTCAAATACTATAAGAAACTATAATCAATGCATAATATACCAATATAGCCAGCTCTAATAGCTTGCTCACACTGGATGTACCTAGGCAACGTGCAACAAGTAGCAGACCGTGTCAAGAACTTCTCCACAATAACTTTCCAGAACGCAGCAACACAATATTTTGAGTATCATGCTTCATCATATTTCTGTATGCTCAGACTATCAACGTCCAGTTCTATCTTCGCTAATCTCCGAAAAGAATCAAGTGAAACTAAACAATAAATGTGAAACAACATTATCTTCTAAATACTCGGGAAGTAAATATTTGTCACTCCGCCGATCATTAGAATCTATTCATTAAATTTTTTTTTTTTAAATATTTCTAAGCATATAAATTTAGAAAAATAAAATAATAGTTATATATAAGCATTTCGATCTGCCAATATGGAGTAGATACCAAAAAAAAATTTTTTTAACGGCGAAATTATGTTTTTTTATGATTTATGACAATTCCACACAAATTGATCAGGTCATCATTTTGAATCATCGGAGAGGTCCAGACTGGATTCTTCTGTCCATGTATATGTTCTTTTAATTCCACATCACCTCATTCTATTCGCAGCTTAATCGGGTCTTCAAAAATTCCCTCATGCAGGTCTTTACCTCTTAGATTGTAAATCATGGTCCCGCAGAAATATCGGTCTTCAAAATTGCTCCCCGTAATATTTCTTTTTTTCTGCATTTTATTTTGACGTGTTGTCGCTCAAGCCTGAATGAATCAACGGGTACCTTCCCGTGATTGATCGTGCTTAAACAGCTTTGGCAGCCGCCCAATGCTATCGACATACTGAGAATGTTAGAGGAATAAATTCCAATAATAACAGGGGACAAATCAAAAACTGATTCTAAACCTTATGCAATTAAGCCAATTATGAAAAGGAATACTACATCGATAAAATTTAGAAAACAAGCTATAGTACATTATAATACGTTATTAATTAGTAATAACTACTTTTATATATAGATTGATGTATTTTTTCAGTATTATTCTACTAATAAACCCTTAAAAAACGTCGTTGGCAAACTGATATATAACGTTTCATAATTTTTTTTCGCACAAATTTAGCGGCAATGCCCCCCCGCCCGTACCCAAAATATAAACTATACCTATATATATATATAATATATAAATATATAGTATATATATATATATATATATATGATATATAAATATGTATATAAAGATATACTATATATATAAAATACATCATAATAAACACATATACTTATATATGATAATATAATATTATCATATATATATTAATAAATAATAAATATTATATATACCATAAATATATATATATCATTCTCTATTCTCAAAACAACACCACTTTTCTTGCGATGCAGAGAGTTTTGGGAGGTACAACCTACCATCATAATCATGCTTACATTTCCTACTACATTAAAGGGAACAACATAGATATATCAAAAGGAATGTCATTGCTGTAAATTATCTATACTCTTTACGTTTAGTTTAAAATTCGATAGTATCGTTAATTCACCTATACGAGATCGAAAACTTCTTAATTAGCCTTAATAAACAGCATAAGAAAAAAAAATAAAAAAAAATATTTCCTCAATAATTTCATATGTGATAGACATTTTCTAGTACACACGATTTACCGCTGGGTAAGCATCTGATGAGGATTGCGCAAGATTCTCTGCTTCACGAATAGAGCCGTAGATCAGTCATTGGAAAAAAAACATTTTGCAGAAAAGGGAAAAAATGCCAATCATATCCAATCAGTTCAATTCAATGATGTAATTTTCTTTGATCGTCATCTCATCTACACTAAAAAAGCATCGTAATAAGTAAAGGAAAGGCGTGCCAATAGCTTGCTGAGAGATGAAGACCCTATATTTCTTGTGAAAGGAACAATTTCATAGTCGCATTTCGACAAAAAAGTCCATGATGTCCAAAGAGGGAATGTATGCTTGTAGAACGTAAAGCGCTTTGACGCAAAAAACCAATGCGAAAGCCAACTGACGATTCTGTCAACGACCCGAAAACTGGATCCCAGAATGTGTGGGCTTGGGTTCTCATGGCTTCGTTCTACGATGTCCTCTGGCAAATGATCCAATCAATATTGCGAAAAAAAGTAATAAAAAACATTTCTTCATTGCCTACAAAACCAAATCTAGTAGTAAATATTGAAAACCAATACCAAACATCCGCATATGTGAGACTATAAAGCAATTATCTATGTTCTTCGCGATCCGTCTTGAGAATAATGCCAAACATCCCAAACCAATGCCAGACCAGATGGTCTGAACAACACAATTAAGTGCATCGAGTGTTAAGGACACTTTATACGATGGGAAGCAATTAAAACCCTTCCATGAAGAAAAACCCACAAAAAAAAGCGCGCTTTTCAGTTCATTTCAGCGTCATTCAATCGCTCATCGATGACTATGATATGATCGCAGAGTACTCTGCGATGTTGTAAAGATTCCCCAATCCAAAACCTTGATATCGTCAAACGCTCGCAGCCACATTTCAACACATGGAAATGGTTAAGAAGTGTTTTTCTTTTAAAAAACAATCAAATCGCCGGGAGCCAACTGGGGTATTATCTGAAAATACCACGGATTGTTGGAACAGCACACCGCACAACCTCCAGATCAACCCACTGGTATTTTGTAAATCCTAATAATTCCTATTTACTATAACCTCGTTCAATGAATTATTCTAACTGAAATACACTTCTATCTTGAATATCTAATCCTTTGTCACGATTCTACTCATAACAATCATATTAAACAAAATACAGTCTTCATTATATTTACACTGGAGGAACATTTGAAAAACTATAACTTTACATAATTTGAAGACAAACTGGATAGTAAAACTAAAGAGATTTGTTCTCCCATCTATAAAAATACTAACCTTCTTTCCCGGCCTAAAAACAAAAAAATTTGAATACTACTCCCCCATCCATCACCCACCAGTACATATACGCTCTTTCATACTCTTAAAGAAACTCTCTACATACTATGTTGAAGTACTACAAGATGTAACTGGCTCCATATAACACGGGAAAATTTTTTACAAATTATCTATTCTATCAACATTGATTGAAATTCCTTACCCAAGGAAAATACTTCAATTAATTTCAATTGACATTACAGTTACTTCGAATCATCACTCATATTATTTAATTCATTGTTTTAATAAATATAAATTATTAACAATATTACCTTAATCAATTTAATATCCATATAAACTTTATCTAGTTTTTAGTCTTCTTTAATACTATATGTTATATAATATATACATACTATAATATAATATAAACATATAATAAATATATATTAAAAAATAATATAATAATATATATATAACTATAAGTATCAATAATAATTATAGTAAAAACCCTTGAACTGCACACCCCAATCCAAATAAATAGTAATATAAACATATAAAATATAAATAAATAATAATTACATAAAAATAGAATATAATAATATATATATAAGATAAAGATATAAGAGAGTTTAATCGACGATACAAGGCATAATTAAAAAATTAATAAATACTATTAATGAATTATGTCAATAATTTTCAAAACGTATTGAATAATACATAAATACGATGCGCACTTGCATAGTAGATATATATAAAAAAAAAAAATGAAACAAAAACTATATAAAACAATAAATACTTTTGTGAAAAGCAAGTATATATAGATGTATTTGCTACCGTTCAAATAATATTCACTAATATGTAACACATTTTTTATCTAAACTGAAAAAAAAAACAAAGAAAAAGAAGTGATTATATAAGGAGTTCTATAATTTCTATATTTCTATTTACCTAGAAAAGGATAACAATATATAATGGATAATAATATTCTCCTTAAATTTTGAGTTTTAGTGACTTCAGGATAATGATAAA
>JABUQX010048280.1:30000-58862 GCA_015478945.1 Trachelipus rathkii
AAATACCTAACTATCTATATAGTATGTTAATCAAATTATTTTTTAAGAACTTAGATTCTGAAAGAGAGAGCCTAACCAATCTTTTCAAGACAAAATAATATGGTTCTTACACAGAGATCTTTCTATTTAGGTGTGAGAGGAAAATATCATTAGCCTTCTAAAGGTGTATTATTTTACATCGTTATAAATCTTTCTAAAGAACTTGGGTCCTTTTATTATCTTAAAAAAGGGATACTTAAAGAACTCAACCACTTCTTTGTAAACACCTTTCCTATACGAAGAAGGATAGGTGATTCGAAGGACTCGTCCAACCAACATTCTACGACCCCGTTGTGTTGTGTATTCAATAACTCTTTTCTGTTCTTGTAGTTGATTGTAAAATAGGTGTGACAATACATGTCCCATGGGTTGTGAGGCCTGGAGAGGAATTAGAGAGCTCTAGACACTCACTAGGGCCCCCGATGTGGTGAAAACTTCTCTATTATAAATTTGGCCCAGTTTTTCTTTTTGTAATTTATCTTTTTAACGCAATCAGTTTGTATGTTGTTCATACCAAGCTATTACTTGAGGCAGAATTTTACAGCCAACTTGAAATTATCCAATTAATTCCTGTATTTATTTTAAGATGGTTAAAGGTTGCTACCTATATACACGTAGTGCTTATATAATTAAAGATCAAGTATGTGTTATTGTTTTATTGCACTTTTGCAGGTGAGTTTTGGCAAGGAATAGGTTTCGTTGCTCTTAAGTAGGCCATCTTCAAGGACTCCTAAGAAGCCAAAAACTTCAAAGGAGGATTATAAACTTTTCCTCTGTTTCTTTCTATTTCATTAGCGTTTTTTTAAGTGATGTCAATATTTAATAAGATTAAACACATGTATATTTCAATTCACGGCACAAGGCCGAGGCTTTCAGTTGTCTTTTGATAAAATTGGTTAGAGATTTCTCGGGAGATTAAAGGACAAGCATTCATTTTCCGGGGCCTCTCTATTCTCCTCAATCTTCTCAATGTATACACCGTATATGGAGAGAGAACGACATCTCAAGGCCCATCAAACTTCAATAATTCATAACAAAATCACTATTTTGATGAGAGGAAGCTATGCTCTGGAAGGACATTATGAGATTCTTTGTCAGCAACGGGGACCTACAATCTATGTGTTGCCTTAATCATCTTAAAGGAACATTATTTAGATGGAGCATTCATTAACGACTCTAATTGTCGTGTACATGGAAATTCTAGAATTTCACAGTATTCGCATCCTTTCTCTGGACGTTATACTTGGCAGTTTTTGGGAACCTGTCGGCTACTTGTTCTCATATTTAAAGGTTTATCGGAAGCTCAAACCATTGTAATGTAAATTTTAAAGAAATAATTTTTGACGTATTTTCTTTTTTCTTCTTTTTTTTTTTTTTATATTTTTTATTTTTTTTTTTTTAAATTTAATTTTTTATTTTTTTTCTTTTTTTTTATGTGTATACTTATTTGTTTTAAGAGTAATGATTATATATGCCAATAAAATGACAGCTTCCCCCCTGCGCCAGCTGAGTCGCCGTTTGTACGCTCGTGACGAAGTGAATACGCACACATTAATTATTTTCGCTGTGTCCAGTGCTGGGTCAGCGTTTTGTATTTATTTTGCTCCCGTGTATATATAAGATAATATAAATATAATTACTTTTAAGATATATCCTATATATAATCAAAAATATCGCTTTTGAAAAAAAATTTAATTATATCGTTCAATATATTATAATAATTATTATCGATTTAAATTAAATTAAATATTTAAAATAATATTTAAATTAAATATTTAAAATATATATAATTATTTTATATATTTATGTTTTTATTTATTATCATATATATATATATTATCATATCTTTATATAAATATCATATATGCTACTTATATACTTTTCTATTATTATTATTATTCACGTAACAAAATTGTTAAAAAATAAATCCGCTCCGGAAGTGTAATTTTCCAATCTATTCTTCCTATTACCTTATTATTCTTATAATATTATATATATAAATTTTCTTATTATTATTCTTCTATATTTTAATATTTACTTACTTTATATATATTTATTATATATATGTTTAAATCGTTATTATGGCTATCTTATACTCGAAGACAGGTGAGTAACATTGTTGCTCTATTTGCTTATCATTTATGAAACTTACTAAGAGAGCAACATGATGAAAATCACCTGTGCTTGAGGAAGAGGGAAGCAAAAGAAGTAACGAGGAAAGGAGTAAAATTGAATGACAAATGTTGGTGAAACATTTGATGGTTGGGTAATAGGGATGGGAATAAGGAGGCGCAACGAAAGGTAAAGAATTGAATTTTTGATTTATTGCAGGGGCTCCCATAGTTTATAAGAAGAACAGAAGAGTTCGGATTTATTGTAAATACGTATTCCTACAAATTGATAAAATTGAAATAAACAATACATTTGCATCTTAAGAATAATAATTTCATTAATATATTTTTTTTTACTCAATAAACCTGAGCTTTTTGAACATCTTACATGTCTTGAGGCGCTGGTTTTCATACTAACTAGATCGAAGGTTTATCCGGGGCCTATATGTGATTTTTATTTATTGGTTGAGCTTTGCTTTCTTTAGATTGCAAATTATTGAACTAATAATAATATATTATTAAATGTAATTATTCTTTTTCAATTTATATTAATTTATATTTGCAAAGCTTATTACACGTTCTATATATGTACGGAATTAAGAAATATACCCCATCAAGAGTTACGCTACCTGGGGCTTATTTGAAAGCGCTTTTTCGATTTTTGAGTTGAGTGGGATACGACGGGATTATTACGAGGTTGATTGTTAACAGTTTTTTATTATGCATATCATTTTGCGCTCTGGGCATTCAGATCTCTTTTAAGATCACAATTTTACGCGTTGAGTGATATCTGACTTTAGACATACGAGCTATATATAATGAGAGCGGAACGGGCTTTATATATGATTATAGTTCAATTATCGAGTGTATTTTTGATTGATTCAAGCTTTCCTTATTGCTATTGTTTTGAAGAATGTTGAAAACGGCCTTCTTATCGACGGAACATATCCGTCCATCTAAACCTCAAATTCAGAACACAATCCAAATTCATTCATTAATAGCGAAAGTTTTCGAACTTCCAAGATCTTAACCTCATTCTTCCCATCTTCTGGTTCTTTCTCGTCTTTCTTTTGATCATAAAAGGAGAAACAGAAATGAAAAAGTTTCCTTCTGTAGCCAACTGAACAGAGTCAAATACTTTCTATACGATGGTCCAAAGTGACTATCGTGTTAAATCTAATGTAGATCATCTTCCTCAAACTTCGTCAATTTATATTTAATTTCAATTGCAATTCTTTTATATCTATGAGATATAATGAATATCGAGTTATGTCTCAGATGGGAAGCACATTTTGCCTTTCAGGAATGCAAACTGTTTTAATGAATCTTACCTTCATCTCGTAGGCCAAAAGATGTTGTTATATACTAGTATAGTTGTCGTATAGGTCTTAATGCCGTCCCATTGTTTGTTCTAGCAGTCTGCATTTTGGCTTTTTTTACGGTCTCTCAGGCGTTTTGTAAAGATATTTTAGATTTTGGGGCCGAGAGATTTTGACACCTCTCAACTGAGGTTACTCTGCCATCTCTGGTCTTGGAACACAGATTGGTTAGCCCGTCCATTATCAAACAAAAATCCCTAAAAGTCCTTTAATCAAAATATAACACTCTGTCTCCATAAGTTATTCTCGTATTGAGCTTAGTAAAATATCTGACAAGAAAGTCAAGGAACAATTGTCGAGTAGACGGGTGTCGAATGCTGTGATTAGTCGGTATCATAACGAATCTAAAACTCTGGAGAAGATTACACACATTAAAAATACCTAAAAATAAAAGTTCTGAGGCTTACCATAGTACAAACACGATATGAAACGAGAGTGAACAAACACCAGATCGAAAAGAGTAGGCTGAATGGACAGCGAGAAATGATATACTAATTCTGGTATTAGCCCTAAATCAAACTGAATAGTGTATCACAACTCAACCGCGAATAGGACCTATGACGAAAACAGGCAGCTACTAATCAAGGCGCCACTATCCCAATAAAATTCTTTTTAAGTCCTCTATACCTGTCGAAATTCTCTAGTCGCAATAAAACAACACTAAGTTAAAGGCACTAAGACGAACCTAGAATAATTCGTAAAAAGAACGAGCCCATCTTGTGCGGCAAAATTTGACTATGCTAAAATAATGCGTGATATATGCAGATTATACATCACCGGTACAACTGCTATACTGGGTCAACGGAGCAGACCCATATACAATCTATTATGGTTCTAGTCGATAAACCACTAGAATTGCTCACACTTAATGGACTTCACGATAACATCACATTGTGAGCAACTTACCCTAGATAAAATATTTGTCGGAAACACAAATAACCATCAAACACCAAACCTTGGCGAGCTCAGAGAGCAGTGTTTGGATTTATCCTCTTAATTTGGATTATAAAATTTGCGAAAATCAATTGTTCAGCCTGTCGCTATTTTGAATTCACATTCTTATACTCAATACTGCCTGTTCGTGTGTAGATCCAACTACACTGCGCTTTAAGAATCTCGTATGGGTTTTGTGTAAAAACATGTTAATCGAGCGACACCTCTGGCAGCTAGCTATTTTGAGATAGTAAAGTTTTCTCGGTATACACAAAAAAACTCCTAGCACATATATACTTTATGAGAGAAAGCCACATCTGACGGTGCACGCATAGTACTAATCTTCATGTGTCAGGAAAACAACCCTTGATCAAGTGCATCGCATTTAATGGTCAAAGACAAAACAATCTTACGTGAGTTTGAAAGCATAATTGGATAAGCGAAACAAACAACGAGAGAGACTTCCGCGCTTCCATGACAGACGTTTATCCGAGGCACACAGTAGTTTTGTGCAACAGTCACTCCATTATAGTTACATTTAAATCCACAAATACTGTAGAGTCATACATTCATACATAGCAGCTAATGGGAACTGTTCAAATTTCTTGGAGTATAAGAAAAAATGATGCATATATTTAATTACAAATCATATCATATTATTATAATCAGCTGATATTTAGTTTCACTTTCATGAGTCTACCTATGGAGGTAGAGGGCTTATATTCTTTAATTCTCGTATAATATCTCTTACTCAAACATATCAATAATATAATAACTTATCTATGTAACTAGAGCTAAGTACTCTAGTTTAATTAATCATCACGAGAACTATGATGAGTCTGGAAGATTCATAGAACTTACAATGTTTGTCTGCTTACATGTACAACTACTAGAAGCCCGAGGTTTGATCACGGCACTCTCTCAAACCCTTCGGTAAAGATTACTCAATTGGACCCTAATAACAGAAAACATAGACACCCCATCGTCTTGCCCCCTTTGCATCTACTCTAGAAGACACATATTACTGGACTGATGAGTTACTAGACTCTCAGATCCGATCTTCTCCTCGACTTATCGAAAAGGATACTAAGAACTTTGGTTCGATGGAGAGAGTCATCAGTACAGTCTGGAGTCCATGGGAGTTCAGGAAGAAAAAGAAGATTAGGTAACTATATCACAACAAATAGAAATAAAAGTAATTACTTTCCGACTGTTCGTCTCCACCTATCAACTTCCAACCATTCTATCGGAGTTTTAAGTACCAGAACACGCGAAGTCCCTTGGATTCAGCCGAATTTTGCTCGCATTACAAGCTGTTCTAACAAAAATCCAAAACTTGTCTTAGGATAATGTTGCTTTAATGATACACTAAAATGAAAGTCACAAAGGATCGAGAGCTCTCATAAAAATATATCAGTAAAAGGCAGAAAAAATCGTATAGTGTACATGTTACCTAAAGCTGCATTACCTATGGTGATTTATGCTTATTAAAGAGGCCAGTATCTTAGAAAAAAAACGGCATAAATTGAAATCATCAGAGTATCTCCGATAGGATTTCCAATAAATAGATATTGGAATACCAAACAAGGATCTGTTCGAGAATAATAGCAAGTATAGTTGCGTATAGGGTCACCAACTTTACACATTTATTTTTTTACACTAGTACTTTGGAGTCTGAATATTAGTTGAGGAGCAATTAAGATCGTAGTTACAACTATATTTTACACGAAATCGAATGATTTATCATACCAAATATAATGGTAAAGTCTACAGATTTTATTATTAACCTTATATATGTATACATGCATTCTCCAAAAAACATGAATAATTCGTTAAAACGGTAATATAATAATAATACTAGAATCATCTTATTTTATGGTCGTATTTTATATATTATCATACATCATTTACTTAACGCTCTATACTAATATAATAAGTAATTTAGATAATCAATAAAATGATGTTGGGTATAGTAGGTGCGCTTAAGACATATTCTAAAAGCTTATCTTTACCAAATTCTATTTAAATGATAAATGATTTGCGCACTCAAGGACAAGGATAGCTGAACCTCGTAGAACCAACAGTTTAATGTTACATATTTATTGGAGAGGAAGGAAAGCAATTGGTGCGTAATCGGCTTTGTATAGGGCCTAAAATAGAGTGAAAGCGGTGATCCAGCAACGTAGAGACATCGAGCGATTGAAGTGTCGGCTGTGCTATGTAATTTGCAAATAGCCTATGACAAAAATTTATTTTGTGATCGAACTGTTAATAAAAAGCACAAACTCGAAATTTCAGAGAACTTGAAACTTAGATAATTAATGTACGCATATGTACATAAATATCTGAAGTCTCATTCTGTTTCTTCTGATAAATATACTTTATGTTAGTAAAAAATAATAATTTTATTTTACAACTCACAATACGTCACCCAGAAGTAACTTAAGAAATCTAAACATATTTTATGCACCAACAATAAACTTCAAAAGAATGTAAGGAAGGATGGATTGTCAACAATATTCGCCTGGCCTTCCTTCTTCTATGGAAATCTATACTAACTCATTCATTACCTAGTTTCTCAATCTCAAGAGTCTTTTCCTATAATGATAAACGATGCAAACAAGCCTTAATCTACTTCCCATAATATCGATAGTAGTATAAGGAAAATAAGTTCCTCATATATGGATATAATACCTTTACTATGGTACTCATGGTAAAATTTAGACTAACGCTATGAGGTACTGCAGGATTCAGCATTATAGTGAGTAGTTATCAATCATATCTCACAATTATCTAAAAAAGAAGATCTTGCCTCTCTATCTAAGTTATAAAAAATCTTATTAGGTAATCCATACCTTTTTTATTATCTTCTCCATAGTTCCTACAAATATTGAGTAGTCGACTTTTAGATTGTGAACGTAATGTGGGTAAAAACTCAATGTAATTGTGTGATGTAACTCTATTGAATCATTTAGAAACTTAAAGGTATCGGTATTTAGGTTTCATATTAAAGGTTAGGTCCTACCCACATTACTCTTAAGAAGTATTTTTCGTCATCATTTGTGGATCTTAGTAAAAGAGAGACTCTATAACAACTTTAAAATTGACTAATACTCTCTTAACCTGATAAGTTTATATATTCTTAATCGTTATTTATTTATTTATAACTATAGTAATTAATCATATAGTTCTAATAGACAATGTGAGATTTGCCGGTTATACTAATTCATCCTCTCCACAGAATACAAGGTCTCTTCTGTTAATATAGTGTGAAGCCAATGTCTAAATGTACTCCTTCTCAACAATTCAATTCCTTGTTTTTGAGAAGCTTTTTATTATCATATATATACTTATCTCCGTGACTTAAAATATGAGGCGCGTTAGCTCACAAGAATTCGTTGTGAAATAGCAGCTACAAGAGGTTGATTTTTAGTAATATGTTTGCAATATATTCAATTATTTCTCTACTGTTACCCTATTTTTGCAGAGAGCATGATAGGTGCTGGTAACTTAACGTTAAGCTCAGGACAAGCTAACAATATGTTAGTGATATCGAGAATATTAGGGAAGAGTAGATCAGGTACAATTAAAGGATATGTATGATTTTCATCTAATTGAAATATTAATCAGACAATAATTTAATAATCAACGAATATCTCAATAATTTTAACATAGCATCAAAAACTAAGATATGAATAATCCTCACAGCAGATACACTATTAATAATTTACTAATTATATTTTTAATATCACTACAAATTGGCTACATATAGAGAAATTAATTACATTATATAGTAAAATATACATAAGCAATTCAATATAACTTATTATGTGATGAAGATATTGATACCATATAATATACTTGGTTGAGTAATAAACAAAGAAATAACTCTATTAAACTTGAAAACCTATAGTTTATCAAAGAATAACTAAGGAGTGTACAGGATATGGTAGTTTTCCATAATTCTAATAAATACCTATTCACTAGTTACATATTATATCAAGCCTCTCACTACCTCCTCCTGTTTATTTAGACTCTATGGCCAAGATATTCTTTACTACCATTTCAACTTTGTTAAGAAGTATGTGCTTTAACTCATTATACACATAATTTAAGTTCACAAATTTGGCACATCTTCCATCAATCCTATTGAAAGATTAAGATAAGGCATAGGTGCTCTAGACTTCGTCTAACCTTGCATCACACAGGATTTATTGCCACGAAATACAAAGGAAAACTAATTTGTGGGTTTGTCGCTGTCTTGACTTACTTAACAGCTCTTTTATGAGAAGAGATTACAAATCTGGAGAATCTATTACATATTCTTTAAAACACCTGATTTTAAGTTTCTGACTTTAACTTTCCCTATTTGCACGATTTTGGGTCTTATATAGAAGTAAAGGATCGGTTGTACTCAGCACCTAATTCTAAAAATTACTATAGTCAATACCTACAAAAGCTGAAAGAACATACTTGTCACAATAAATACTAATTAGGTTTAGGTTCAATAATCTCTTTTAGAAGAAATCTTAATCTAAATCTCTAAATACAACCAACACACTCAAATTGAGGATCTTGATTAATGTCCCAGAATAACACAATGAATAGTTCCTTGTTTACCAACTTATTAATGTCGACATTCAAGCTACTTCGACCTTCATTCGTTTAAAAGGGCTACGTGGCACTCTAACCTTAAACAAGTCTCGTTTCATAAAACATATGTGAAGATAGTAAAGCTATTTATCGTGTAATAAGATGTGACTTTACAGAAGTTGATAGTAATATCAACAGCTTAATTCTATGTCTTCTGAATTGTTTTACTAATTTAACTAAAAGCGCTAGTTTCAATTCTAATACAGTACATTATATAACTACAAGAGAAAATAAAGAGGAATAATTTACAGATATAAAAGATTTAAAGTGTATATTAAGAATATTAAATATTGAAAAAGAGTGTATTACGACTGATTAGCAAACCTCAGAGATTACAAGTGTGCAATTTTATTAAAATTCTTCTTAACACCTGCCTCAATATTCTGTTGTTGTTTTATATAATTATGAGATATATTAACAGTAACATCACTGGGAGACCAATCACAACACCAATGACTCAATTTTCTTCTGAGTTAACGCCACCAAAGCTTGAACGCACATCCTTGAGCCTATCTTTCTGCAATAATCAGCTAATCTCGAACATCATATTGTGGAGCTATTATGGATATTTTTAGGAGTCCTGAATATCTTATATAGCTCCACAATGCCCGGTTCTAATTAATAATAAGTTGACGGATGTTATCTCGAATAGTATTGTTGTATACTAGTATGAGTTGGAGTTCACGTATACGTATTTATTGCGTGAGAGTGTCAAAAACGATAAACCAACCATCAGCATGAGCCCCTTAATACAAAGCCTTACGCGATGGAGGTAAGTTGATGTGGATATATAGGTAATTTCGGACTGTTAAAATATTAGGTCTCTATATAAGATGTTTCGACGTGAATAATTTAGCAATTATATCGAGACTTGTCGCATTGCATTCATCAAACGCTGAATAGCAAAGCCTCTACGCGATTTCATAGTGGAGGCCAATTTAAAATCATTATATCTATATTCTCCGGATATATATGATCATTAGTGCCTTTTCATCAACTCCTAACAATTGATTATTTATAAAAACCTGTTAAGCTATAATTAGGAAATATCCATTAACTTCTCAGTAACAGATACAAACTCATCACGAACGTCAGAAGCAGCCTTATGGCCGTCAACATACATATCACCATTATCGAACTCAACGCCCTGCATTCGAAAAGAAATTTATTGAAATAACCTTCCAGACTGATGCGGTTATCCATACTGACTTATGAAGTTAAGTTGAGAGAGAGATGGGAAATAAAGAAAGTAGGAAACACGGAAAATGGGTGAAAGTAGAGACTAATCGTATAACTTATTTAATAAATTCACGGTCAGAACCATAAAAAAGCTTCCAAAATTTGGAGGCATGAAAACATACAATTGCTATTTTTTAATAACGTGGGCCTAAAGGATAAAAAAATGATGATCACAAGCCTCAATAGCAGGTTTAAGAGCCTCGATACGCTCAATTATGAATGTTTACCGTCTTTCCAGAAATTATTCCAATTATCGGAACAGCTATACAATCAAAAGAAACCAACAGCAGTATGGGGATGAAATTTTAATGTATATTTCTAAATTATCAGGGTACAATAATTCAATCTTAAAATTCATGGTTCCATGGTGTCTGTTCTCGCTGAAGTAACAATTCCTGCCCCTATCACAATTAATGAGACTCCGGGGTTTGCAATTCACAATAATATGCAGTAATCCACGAAAGAGAGCGAGCGATTATTAGTAAGCTTACATCGAAATTTACTAATATTACGTGTAATGAGAATCAAAATAAAAAAGCATCCGTATGGTTTCATGATTAATATCAAAATTATCTTTTTTTTAAATGACAAACTAATATCGACGTACTATCGGAGAATATTCCGATTAGCCAATCCGAGCCTCACCCGCAACACGTGTTTAATAATGAGTAATATTCCAAATCGAGAGCTTATAAAATATTTTCATGTAATTGAATCAAGTTTGTCATTGAATGATGGCGTGTTTGACTCTCAAATTTCGTATGTTAAAGTAATCAGAATTGTTGAGACTATCTTCCAAGAGTCTATATTTAATACCTGTAAAAGAGAGAGTGTATAATAATTGTGCATTTCACAGAAGCGTTCCAATTCTTCGTCTGAAAGTAACTTGAGGTTGATGCGTAAACTTGAATTTTTGAATTGTAGTTCAATAATGATCTCTGATATTTTCAAATCGTGCTTTTTCTGAATTCTTGTGAATAAATAAGCTTACTATTTTCTCTAGAGCAACCATTGGCACATTAGGTTTTTTCATTTGTATCATAGGAACCTTTAATAGTAAATAAGTTACTTAAGATTTTGTGAAAAATTTAAAGAAATTATTGATAGTAGGCAGGTACATATTTCAATAAAAAAATCGAAGTAGGATCCGAATAAGTAATTACACTTTTTTGCAAAAAGTCCCAGGAGAGAAATTTTGTACTATAACGTTAAGTTTTGCCTTCATTTTATTTTCTTATAATATATATATATATTAATATATATATATTATATATATTATTATATTATATATATACTAAGTATATTTATATATATATATGTTTTTCCTTAACGCACGTCTTATCGCTTAATATATATACTTATATATATATATATATAATATATATATATAAAATTTATTATATATATATATATATATATATATATATATATATATTTATATATATATATATATATATATATATATAATATATAATTATATATATATATATATATAAATATTATTATATATATAGTAAAAATTTTCAAAACCCCCCCGAAATTTTTTCACCGTACGCCCTTTGATATATAATATGATATATATATAATAATTTAATATATAATATATTATTATATAATTATATTTATATATATAATTAATAATATATATATATATATAATATATATATTATATATATAATATACTATATATATATATACTCTGAGAGAAATATATGTTAATTTAATTAAATATTTTTAGTTCAAATAAAAATATTTTTGTAAATAAAATTTTTATTAATTTAAACATACATTTCCCTCCAGTATTTGTTTAGCGGATCGATGACTTGCGAGGTCGATTCGCTGGCTAAACGTAAAAAGTCTGTTTGGAGCAAAAATTTAAACTCTTTGCAAATATAAGCATAGGACAGACCAAATTATTAATAAAAGGAGAAAAACTATCAAATTTAAATCCTATAGTACCTCGAGTATAAAAGCTTTTCTTTAACTTTTCGTTAACCTATATATAATTATATATATATATATATATATATATATATATATATATATATATATATATATATATATATATATATATATTATATATATATAATGATATAATAATTATATATATATATATATATATATATATATATATATATATATATATCAACTTTTATATGGAGGAGAGAATAACAACAAGCGTAGAATTTTCGTAATATAATCAAAGTACAAGTTTCATATTATCTTTCAAATAATCCTAACTAAATATTTACAACTAACTAAATTCATTAACTTAAAAAATATTTAAAACTTGAACCAATTAATATTTCCAGTAAATACGAAACAGGTGAGGGTCATCGCATGAGTAGTGAGGAGACTCCAATCAATAATTGCACAGACAGGATGCTTGTCTTCAGCAAGGTGACAACGGCACATATCGTTTGAACACGCAAAGGCACACATGATTTCAGCAATAAACTAAATCACATACTTGAAAAAAAAGTCACATGTTAAAGTTATTCATATAGTTAAAAATGCTACCTGGTTTTATTTTCTGGTTTAACCACAACAATTTCCTAAAACGTACAGGAGCAACTATGAATACTTTCGATAATAAATTCCACTTAAAATATTAAACAAGAACAACACACAAAAAACTTGCAATTTATAGCTGTGTTTCCAGAAGCCCGAGTGCAGCCCTGTGTGCAAAATCGACTCGGAAACGCTTACCTCCTGAAAAAAAATTACAATAAAACCAAATCAGAGAACAGCTTGGTTGATTACCTGGAAACGGCCGAGCGCGCCCGTCGGATCAGCTGACAATTCTGTAAACAATACTCTTATACTTATATGTATCTATTTTATAAAATGATACGATATATTTAGTATCCTTATTCCTTAATATAAAAATTAACTAAAATATTAAAAAACTTTTGGCAAGCCATTTCCGACACATGTTTTATAAAGAAATTTGTGTTTGTAAACAAAGTATCCTTCCCAGCCCGCCCGTTTAACTAATTCCCGAAATCGATGTGATTAACAACCGGTGCCTGACTGTTGTGACGTTTACGCTGACATTTGAATGCGCAAAACTGGCGCTGGAAGCGATGCATGTCGCCTTGTGTGCCCGTCCCCGGGCTGCAGTCAGGCTTCTGGAAACGCAGCTTATGTCTTGCAAATCAGTCACATATTTATTTAATGAAGTCACGTAAGCAATTTCTTTAAAAAAAACAAAAGAACATCATACTTATCGATCAGCTATTCTGGCGCAATTTCGCCTCCCAGTAAATGAGTAATTCACAAACGATCATCTGACTTTTGGCAGCAACTTTGCCACTCGTTTTCTTTAGTAATTTTCAACAATGATCCATCCACAAGATTCAAAACAGGTGAGAGCGGTGGGTCCAATAATCCATTCAATGGGTCCAATAATCAATTCAATGGATCCAAAGTCAAGCAACGGGTCCAGGATCGGTCCCCTACAAAAATACATAATAATTTCTAATTAAAAACTTTTTCCTCTAAAAGAAATCTCTTTACTAAAATATTAATTTCAATCAATTTTTACTTACGAGTTTTTTCTCGGGCTTTCCTTGTTTCTTATACATTCTTTATCCTTTCGTATCCATACCTTACTTCCTTCGGTCTTTCCAGGTTTCACTCCTTTAACCCTCCGTGAGATAGTGTGAGAACGATCTGATCTATTTCTAAAATTCTAAAAACTAACTTATTTGTCTTTTCATAATTAGTTGGTTATTTTAACTGACTCTGTCATATAACTCCCCTTCTAAGTTTGGGCATCAAACTTGCAAAGAACCAACTTAAACCCTATCAACATCAAACAAAATAATTAATTTTATTCAGTATATATATATATATATATATATATATTATTATATCATATATATATATATATATATATATATATATATATATATAAATTTAATATAATTATATTATATATATATAAATATTAATATATTATATACTTAATATATATATATAATATTATATATATTATATATATATTATGGGGCGTGCTTTGCAAAAGGACCAACCTCCACGTCCATGTCGTGCACCCTGGACTCGACTAACGGAGCTCTGGCTAGGGCAGGACTGGCCTAGCAAGCCTGCTGCCTGAAACGAATATGCTTGAACACTCTAAGCGAGACCAGCCCTCGGAATATCGATCGACCTTGTTGGATATAGACTCACGGAAACGTATTTTGGAAATAAGGAAATTGACTAATACAAAGGTTAATTTTGAGTATTTTGCGATACTATTGAATATTTTTGCTACCTTTACAAGCGAAAGAGAGGAAAATAGGGATTCATGATGAAAGAAGGCGCAGGATAGATTGATGGGGATGGGCGAGTTGAGAGCTGAGAGGGAGGAGGAGGAGGGAAAGAGAGTTGGGTGTGGTGATTTGTGCTGATGAATAAAGGAGTGGAGGAGGGAATCAGGAAGCATGAGTAGGAGTTATATTGGGACCCAATGTATCACACAGTTTTGGAAGGGATGGAAAGTGTGAACGGAAAGGAGAAATCAAAGTTACATGCAAGATAAAGGAAGGAGATACATGTTATACAAGTAATATGCCACCGGAACAGGCATCCCAGAAAAGAAAGAGTGAAAGAGGATGTTCATGGAAAGTTGGAAGAAAGGGTGGGGTGGGAAGAGGGAAGTGCTGAGGAATAATACAATGGGTGATCTCAATGCAAGAAGTGGGAAAGGAGGAGAGAAATGAATGCGGAAAGAATGTTGGTGACCGTTTTGGAGAAGAAATAGAACACAGTATGGTGTGAGAAACGTTTGATAGACTTTGCAAGAGTGAAAAATCTGAAGATAAATGAATGGTTTTATAACAGAACAAAAGATTTCACATGATATACGAGATATTCGTGGAATAATAGGACAGGAATGTTTTTGATCAAAGATCCAGATAATAGATTACTTGTATAGTGTCGAGATAGAAGAAATAGTTAAAGATGTAAAAGTTGATCCCGGTCTTTATTTGTTCAATGGATTTCAGATCATAGGCTGTTAATAGCTGATCTAAAGATTACAAGCTGAGAAAGTACAAGTAAAGGAGAAGAAGTGGAGTACAATAAAAGTAGAATCGCTGAAAGATCAAGATAAGAGATTAGGAATAAGGGAGGGATTGAATTATTGTTAAAGTAAAACGAAAAAAAAAATACTGGAGATGAACTGTTGATGAAACAATGGAACACATAGGAAGTTGTTTGTTGAATAAGGGGCTAGGGAACCCCTAGGCATAAAGGCATGTGGAGTGAGTGAGAAAGAAAGCATGACACCTTGGGAGTGGAATGAGCAGCCGTAAAAGAAGCTGTTGAAGACAAAAGAATGGTATGGTAGCATCTAGCATTCGAGAAAGATGGCTTAAAAAAAAAAACAGAGTTTGTACAATCCAGAGGCCGTGTACGTGGATTAAGCAAGAAATGAAGGCTGGAGAGAGTAGAGGGAGGCAAAGGAGGAGAGGTTGTTGCTGAGAAGCTAGCAAGGAGCTGATATGTGAATGATATGAATGAAGGCAAGAAGAAGATTTTAATATTGGCAAGAACGTATAGAGGAGCGAAGAGGAGAGTATAGTAATATCAAAGATTTATAAATATGTTTTGAAACATGTAAGCCCTGGAGGCAAAAAAACAAAAAAGGGTCGGATATAGAAGTTACTTTTGATGAGTTCTTGAATTGCTGGAGGTGCAGCCCGGAGAGGTAAGTGGGCCCGGAGACGAGAGGAGCGAGGCAAGAAGAAACGAAGAGGGAGTGGAGGAGGAGAAAATAACGGAGGAGTAATTTGTGGAGGCGTTAGGGGGTAAAATGAAAGCGGAAAGAACCCCTGTGAGGATTTAGGGGATACATATTGAATTGCTGAAGGATTGGTAGTGAGAGTGATCTAAAAAGCCTATGATCAGAATTTCCTGAACAGGTGTTGGGGTGGGATGATTGTAGTGAGTTGGCCAGCAAGGTTTGGGGAAAAGTTCAATAATAGTTCCCATTTATAAAGGTAAGGGACGCATGGAGAATCTTGTAAAAATTCATAGAGTGAATCTCACTATATGGATCACTATGGCTAAGTTAATGAAAGAATATTTAGAAAGGAAAAAGAAAATTATTAGATAAAAAAATAATGGGAGCCAGAGAGATTAGAAGGCAGTGAAGAGCAGTATGGGTATAGAGGTGGCAGAACCACTACAGATTTAATGTTCGCATTGAGAATTGATACAGGAAAAGCGGACTTATGGGAATACAACAAGAAGAGCATAAATATTATCGCCTTCAATAGATTTTGAAAAAACATTGATTTCTGTTACCCAGGGAGAGAGAAGCTATGGATGGAGTTCTGGAGAGGGATTATGTGGAGAGTTGAATGACTAGACTTGATAAACTGGCTAGGTAAGAAGTAAACATATGTGAAATAGCTTAATAGGAATTAAGGAACAGGATATAAAAACGAGGAATGGCTGAGGTAAACTGATGGTAATGGCGAGGGGTAGTGTGACTGTCGGCTGTACGCTAGTATTTACATGTATACGCGTTATTTACGGACACAGTCAATAAGATGTGTTGTAAAGGGAGAGTTTAGAGGGTTGAGATTGACGTGGAGATATCATGTATACGAACAGAATGAATTTGGCCTGTTGTTTTGCGTGTTGCATATGTGGAGATGGTTTGAGAGAGGTTGAGGCAAATTTGCTGTGTTTCGCAGAACATAAAAATTGAGGAGAAGCTGGAATATTAAATTATGAATGTGGAAGAGGAAAATACAGAAATAATATGATAGTAGCTTTGGTAGGGGAGGAGGATGAGGAGGAGTTGATAGTGGATTGGTAGACGGATAGAGGATTAAAATTGTTGGACAGATTATAAAATACCAGAAGCACATTTGGAAATGAGAAGGGGGCCATTAGTGGATTAGCTCTAAGTGGGAAAAGTGCTGAATCTGGCGTGGAAGTTTTTTAGCGGAACATGATTAATATATACTAGATGTGGTAATTTTCGTGCATTTATTAAGATTTCGTAGTACGATGACTTGTAGACCTCAGTTTGGCTAACGTTTCTCAGTAGTGCCACAAGTACTTAACTTAGTCCTCGATCACAGAATATTGACTATTTAAGCTAGTGTGCGAGGATATTATAAAAAGAAAAAATTTTCACCCTAGTAGGTTAATACGAGTGCAAATGATCGTGTCTGTTTCTGGCTGATAAACTACTGAATATGTCCAAAATTGGAGCAAGATGACACTATGTCTTAGATATGTTGAAATCATAAGTAAAACATACACTTATAGGTCCAAGAATTTCCATATATATAGGTTCTTCTTTAAGGGTGGAAAGAGGTGGACAAATTACTGGTATATTTCATCAGCTATCTCTACATTGCTCAAATTATTAACTCCAAAGAGGTTGAAAGAGAGCGGATAATTATTAACTCCAACGAGGAGCTGTGGTCCCCCCTCGAGTTTTATTTTTATTGATAAATTACAGGATATACTCTAAAAAAATATATAAGAAGCAATAGTGAAAACGAAAATTGTCGCTCTTCTTTAAGTGGAGATATAGAAAGTTATACATGACCTCCTCACAAGTTGGATTAAAAAAATACCCTGTTAGGTAGCTTTTTTATTGTGCGAATATTGATCGAATATCCATAGGGTGTACAGGAAGACGGTCTATCTTCAGGCTCCCTACTAGTCCGGTTATTGATAAGTATTTGGTATTTCTAGGGGGGATGAATAGTAACGAAGAGAAAATCTGATTGAGTAGAAGATTATAGACAAAATACTTTCATATATTCATAATCAATTGATCATTTTCTTGTTATTTTATTTGTCATTTTTTCTGCTGCCTATGTTTTATTATATAGTAAGTTCTTAATAGAAATTTTACACCAGTAAACTTTATACATAAGAAATACTTTTCCTAAATGAGACTGAGCCTTTTCATTGCGCGTGTACACCATACCTATTATTGCTCCTCATTATTAGTGTATAAGTCTATAGAATGGGGTTTTCAAGTTACAGATGATTACTAGTGATTTGATTTGTTCAAAAAAAAATAGTTAGTTCTTTTTGTTTTGTTGCGTTACATCTGAATTGCTCGTTAGTAGGAAGGCTGCTATTTATGTAATCTTTATTATATAGATATGGGTTTATTGAACCTTTTTGTGGACTAAAGGAGCGACCGAGAGCGATTTCATTGCGTTACTAATTCACAGTTCACTTTTTATTATTTTTGTTAAGTTGATATTATCCATCCGTTTGGACACCTGGAGAGGAGGCAGGAAGAGAGAGTTGCCAGTAGGGAGTGGGAGGTTGACAACCCCTCTGCTGTGAGGACTACGAGACAATTTCACCATTACTCTTGAAAAAGGAAGTTTGGAATTGGCCTTGATTGATGATAGGTGAGCCAATTAGGTCAAGGTACGATGGGAGGGATCCGCCCACCACGAGTGAAATAAGAGTGAATGTAATGAGGAGGGTATCAGCCACTCTCTCTAATCTCATGAAGAAAATAAGTTGTCGCTAAAATTATTTAAAGTGTATGGACACACATCGCGCCAGTGGATTGCATCGCTATCTCAAACCTCTAGCGACATATATATGTGTGCAGGCATTCTAAAATTCACTATCTGTGACGATTTTGTTTATAAGTGGTGTAATAAAACACGGATGGGATCGTTGATCGAATTTAGAACACAATTGGAAAATCGGGGGGAAAACTTGTTTCATTTTTTTTGCCAAGACGAACCAAATATTATTGCAAGGAATGCTTATTACTTACAATTTAACGCTCGAAGCGCTCCCACCTAGACAGGCTCAGTGAGCAGTTGCAAGTCACTTATTGCGTGTAGTTGTATGGTGAGAACACAATGGTGGATTATATGATAAATCATGATTCTTATTGTTTAATGAAGATTCGTAGAGAAGGACTACTTTATGATTATTAATATTATATGTATCAGTGGTCTTACTCTCTTCGAAATAAATACAAGTACATTGACTAATCAGGTGAGTCTTTATCATATACAAGCTATATACCAAATTGCTAAATTATCTTTACTTGTGACAAATCAAAGTTTATATATTATTAATGTAACATCTATTTTGTGTCCATTTGAATCAATAGATCTTTCATCCACTTTTAAGGACTATCTAATAATAGTTTCATAAAAGTATTCTAATTGTGATTTTAAGTAGATAGCCTTGTGACCAACATTTGTTATCCTTTAAGCCGTTTATAATAAGGTAAATTGTGAGCGTTATCATAATTTCTAAGAATTAACTGTGTTTAAAAGATCTTTTGAAATAATTATTTGAGACTGTGATTATCTCAAATTTAATGTAACTGATTTCGGTCCCCCGAAATGCATCCGCCAAAAAAAGGATCTAGTGTTTATAATAATATTGAACCCTGAAGCATTTATTATAACTAAATATGGAATTCATTACCATTTTTGGATAAATTTATAATTTAATATAAATTAAGAAGAGTCATGGTTTTACTCGAAACAACATAAGGAGCATGCACCATAATTCTCTCCCGCTCTCTTACTAGAGTATATACTTTGCAGTGCTGGTTATACCACGATATTTACTGATAAGTTACGTTTTCTGAACTCCAAATCTGTGCAGTAGTTCTGAGATGACTAGAAGTTCTCTTCAACAATTTATTCACAGAAAACTTGGGAACCTTGAATTTGAATTGTGTGAGACAGAAATGGAGATTAGACTAAAAAGTATGTGATGCAACGACCTTATCTCACATGACTCATAGATCTAATTGTCTAGTTCTTTGTTCAAAACTATACGTTATAGTGTTCTAGTTCGACAAATATATGGAAGCTACTACAAGTATTAGCAACTTCCACCGGTGAATTGTTTAATCGGCCCGCATAAATCTAACAGCGTGGAAATGTATCCTTCATTCTGTCCACAATAACGAGATTAAAACAATAAGCAAGAAACATAAGTATTAATGAATGAACTCAATGGGGAACAATTATCGCTTTGTGACAGGAGCATCTAGCTATTACTTAAAAATACAATCTACACAAGTGGTGTATATTCGATATCAGTCAAGTGGCACCGAGACAATTATGGTAGATGTTTTACTGTAAGTTATATTCAAATTGTTTTCTTTTGAAAAAGGAGTGACGTAATTACACTTTTATGCCAAAATAGTATCCCATAAAAGAGAAATA
Source organism: Trachelipus rathkii (assembly GCA_015478945.1). Lineage (NCBI taxonomy): Eukaryota > Metazoa > Arthropoda > Malacostraca > Isopoda > Trachelipodidae > Trachelipus > Trachelipus rathkii. Next base: position 50,560 of record JABUQX010048280.1, read on the forward strand.
ATTTGTCTAAAGGTTATAGAGTTTTTGTATTTCTATATATTTTTAATTATTTCTAATATATATATATATATATTATTAACATTAATATTATATATAGTATATATATATATATATTATATATAATATATATATATATATATAATATACTTATAATATATTTATATATATTATATAATATATTAAATATATATATATATATGATATTATAATAATAATATATAAATTACATGTGAATAATATATAATATATAAAATAATAGTATATATTAATAATATAATATATATTTATATATATATCTTATAAAAATATATATAATCATTATTATATTATATATTTAATATATGTTATATATATATAATATAATATTATATATATATAATATATAATATATATATATATATATATAATTATTATTATTATATATAATAATCTATATAATATATATAGTTAATTTAATATTATAATAATATATATATATATATATTAATATTATATATTATTATATAATATATATTATATATATATTTATGATATATATATATATATATATATATATAAATTTTCAAACCCCCCGAATATTATTTTATTTCACCGTACTCCACTTTGATATATATTATATATTAATATATATTATAAAGTAATATGTATTACTATATAAAGATTGTCTATTTACTTTTTCTTCTATCATCATAAATGATTTCATTTATACTATTTAAGAGAAGTTATCTATATTTAGAAGGATATATAATATTTTATTATATAAATATAAATTATATAATCTAAATGTAATTTTATATATCATCATTATTATCTAATATTATTAGTAATCAATTTATTTGATAATAAATGATTTATAAATCTCTTTAGATTATTCTATGATTTTCTAGTTTATTTAGATATTTGAATATAACTAATATACTTCGAGAGAAATATATATGTTATTTAATATATTAATTATTATTATATTTTCAAAATTAATAAAAAAAATTAATAATTTTGTAAATATAATAATAGATATATTTTTATTTTATATTATTGAATTAAACATTAGTGAGTTTCCTTTCTACACTTTAAAGTATTGATTAGAAAGGATCATAGATGAATCTATAGTCTCTGATCATCGCGCCCTAAACGTAAGTTCTGTTGGAGCCCAAATTAAACTCTTGCAAAATATAAAGACCGAATCTAATTAAGACAGGATTCCCAATATATTTATATATTAATAATAAATACAAGTAGATTATAACACATTTTCATTAAAATAACTTAGTAATAACCTTACCACTAGACGGTGATAATAGCTTTCCCGCTTTAACTATTTGTAAAATGTTTGTTACCTAATATTATATAACAAATTTTAAATTATAAATGTATTTACATAATATTATAATAATTTTATAATATATATATCTAATAAATTTAAATACTAATTTATATTATATAATATATAATATATTTAACAAATATCATAATATTACTTTGTATAGGGTATACAGTTTAATAGTTAAAGAATATTATTTTATAGTTATAGAAAAATTTGTTGAAAATCTTTATATAAATTCTACTAAATAACATAATAAAAATATTAATTGCGACTTCATACCGTCTCTAATAGTGGATATATATATAAGTGATTAGGGGATCTTAATATATTATTTAATCATGATAATAATAAATATCAACTATAAAATTATCAATTTTACTGGAGTCGTAGGTCAAAATGAATAACAACAAGCGTATTTTTTTCTCATTATTATCAAAGAACAAGTTTCAAATGGAACTTTTCAAAATAAATTTCCTAACTTAATATATTACATACTTGTTCCTAATATAAATAATTCTACAATTTATCTTTTAAATATTTTATTTTCTTGAACCCAAAAATATTTTCTCTCCTAGTTATATCACTCAAACATTCAGGTAGTAGTGGTTCATTGCTGTCCTTCCGTAAATTAACATAAGGAATATTTAACTCTTGATTATTATCTCTGTGTTTTTATTAAAGAGTAGTCAGGCCATACAATCCTATAACACTAGATCAAATTATTGTCTTCAACTAATAACTGGTGACAAACGGTCATATTGTTTATACTCGCAAAGGCACACACTATTGTTCGTGCAATTAGCACTAAAATCACATAGTTGAAAAATAAGTTTCACGATGTGTTTCGTTATATAATATATAATGAGTTATTAACACAATTCGAGGTGCGACATACCTAAGTTTATAAATTTCTATGGTATTAAACCACAAAACATATTGTTGCCTCTCTTATACGTTATCAAGAAAGCAACTTAGCATTGTAATACTTCATAATCTGATATCAATATATCCCTCTTTAAAATATTAACTAAGGACAACACAACGTAAACTGTGCAGTGATTTTTATAGCCTGTTGTTTGCCAAGCAAAAGCCGAGAGTGCAGGCCCCCAGTGTGAGCTCAATAATCGATGCTTCGAGAGAACCTGCTCTTCCTAATGTGAATAAATGGAAAATACATTAAACCAATCTAACGAAGGAGTGATACCTATAAAGGAAATTTGCCAAAATTATCCAACTGGAACATACGGTAGGAACAACTCGCAGCGCGCCTCGTACGGATACAGTCTGACAATATGTAATACACAACTCTCTTATAATTTTTAAATGAATAATATACTCACTCTTATATAAAATGATACGACTCAACTTGGTATATTTAGAGTATCACTTATTCCTTAATTATTAAAAATTAACTTAAATATAATTAAAAAATCTTGTTAAAGTTATCATTTATCCGAACACTACGTCTTTTGTATATAAAATGAATATTTTGATTTCTAAAATCCATATTCAGGTATTCCATTACCCCTAAGACACACGCTACCGTTTCATCTTAAATTCTCACTCATCCTCCCGCAAATTGCGATGAATTTTACAACGGTGCGTAGTGGGCATGTTGAACCTGATTACAGCGTGATCTTTTCTAGTTGCCGCATATTGCTATTGCACTCGCGATAAGCGCACTGTGTTGGGCTGGCAGTAGCTTCTTGAAAACGCACTTATGTCTTTGCAAATCTAGCACATATTTATTTAATGACAGTCACGTTATAGCAAGTGTTTAGCTATTTAAATATATTATAAAACAACCATAAACAGGAATTTTACAAACAAAAACTAAAAACAAATTACTATCTAACCTATTCTACATTTACATGTAACAGACTATTAAGTTTACGAGATCAGATCAATTGCTTCTGGTTACAACTGGCAAATAAATTATAAGTCTCCCAGTAAATGAGAGTATTAATACTAACAATAAATACGTATCAATTATAGTACTTATTTAATAGAGTCAGACATAAACTCACTATTTGAGATCACCCATCGTTTAATTCTTTAGATTAAATTATTCAAATATAACTATATGATTAACTCCTAAATCCACATAGAATATACAATAAACAGTAGTAAGAGCGTTGGATTAACCACAATAATCCATTCAATGGAGGTATCCACATAATCTCATTCAAAATAGGATCCTCAAAATACAATAGCAACGAGGATTCCAGAAGATCTCACACTCGCCGTTACCACTTAACATAAATAATATTCAAATAATAAATTTATATTAATATAATATAAAACATGGAAATTTCACTGAATAAGAAATTCTACTTTTACTAAAATATATAATATATTATATTAATAATAATTAATTATATATACATTATCAGAAGTTATAATTTTTCATCATGGCAATTATTCACTCCATATTGTTATCATTATAAATACATAACTATAATAAGAGATACATTCGTAATCAGATAAGAGACAATGTGAAGTATGTTCGGGAGTCATGTAAGCAAAGCGTGTGTCACTACCACGTGTGATATAAGCCTTCCCGTAGTTAGATGTAGAGAGAAACGGAAAGTGTATAGATCTAGATTTACCTAAAGAAATTAGCATAATATAAAAAACATAGAAAGCTATAATTTGAGTTTAATGTGTTCAAATAAATGTAAAGATATGGTAATATTATTATAAGACATGAAGGCATGAAATTTAGATGTTAAAGCTAAAAGTTGTTTGAAAGAATAATAATGAGCAAGACCGATAAGAAAGAACATTGGACAAGAAAAGGAAACGCAAAGACAGTGTAACACCTGAAATCAAGACATCAGAAACGCAAAATAAAGTTAAAATATGGTGTAATAAGTCACGAACGGAATAACAAGAAGAAGAAGAAGTAGTGAAAAAAGATAGAAAGATAGATAAGAAAGAAAAGAAGTAAAGAAGAAGTAAAGAAGTATAATAAGTAAAGTAATAGACTAGAAAGAAGATATAAGAGTAAGAAAAGATGTGAAGAAGTGATAAAGTAATTAGTAATAATTAAGAAAGTAATAATAATAATGTATTAATGATATAGATAATTATAAATTATAAATTAATTAATATATAATATATATTGTAATAATTAATAATTATTAATATATCCAAATATTATATCAACCTTATAATATAATTATTAATATAATTATATAACTTAATTTATAAATATAATTTATAATAATTGAATATAATTACTATCTTATATCTACTATATCTACTTAACTAACTACTAATCTAATATAGTATTTATATATTAATAATATAAATATAAAAATTAATATAAATTGTGAATATATTAAATAAAATAATAGTTGGGAATAGAACAAATTCTGAGTAGCACCTAATCTAAAGATATATAGGTCTGCAAAACAACATTATTGCCGACAAAATAAATATGAATGTACAGGGTTTATCATAAAGGGTTTATCAATTCCAAATAAAAGAGAGTAGAACTTAAGAGCTAGCATATTTTCTGTCATATTCGTCAGGTGGGAGCACTGAACTCAAAGTCCACAAACTGTAGCATTGAAAAAGAAAAAGTTACGTGTCAGTCGCATTGAAACATTCATTCAATTGTGTTGTGTCAGCAATGTCGTTTTCCAAAGATGAACGTGTATTTATTATTGAGATCAAGGCGTACTGTGCGTATACAGATCATACAAACGCATGATAGAGGAGATTGAATTGAAGCTTCCTCAGTCTACAGTTCCAAACAAGTTGACAATATCACGTTTGCTTAAGAAAAAAAAATTCATGACACAGCAGAAAAAATTTCATTCTACTTTAAAGGAAATTGAAAACATTTGCGTTTCGCTGCGTTCAAGACGCTCACCAAGAAAATGACTTAGAAAATTATCGTCACAGGTTGGACTGTTACCAGCTATGTTTTGAGGGCTACAAAGAAGTTAAAAAATTGCATCCTCACCGAGTTGGTGTCGTCCGTCAACTGAAAGAACCTTTCTTCTGCGGTTGTAAATGCCATGAACGTGTACGTATCTGTATCCAGGTTGCAGGAAATCATTTTCAAAATCTGATGACACGGTACATACATGTCACATTCGTCTTTTTCTTAATATGGGGCTTTTGTTAAGTTTAGACTTTTCTATATATATGTACTTCATTTTATCCACATTATTTTTGTTATTTATTGTGTTGTCAGTTTTCCAATGAAGTTAAGGGGTGTTGAGATATATTTCCATTTGTATGAAGGTATATATATATATATATATATATATATATATATATATATATATATATATATATATATATATATATATATATATATATATATATATATATATATATAATATATATATATATATATATATATATATATATATATATATATATATATATATATATACTCTCACTCATATATAATAATATATATCATATATATATATGTATATATATATATATATAACATATAACATATATCATATAACATATATATATATTAACAAATAAAGAATTGGTAATAATTATGTCTTTTTGTTTCCTCATTTATATCTGTACGTAGTAATTTTACTATTATACATTCATTTAAAAAATGATATGTACGCCATAAATTTTTAATTTTTAGATTAACGAATGTAGCAACTAAAAGTGTAAAAATATTTTTTGAGAAACGTGAACTTCCATTAAAATGTGTGAATTTGAGCATCAGAATATTCATTATTATATGTTTAACAGTACTTATTATAGAAATTTATTAAAAATATATTACTAACCATCATAAAATTCAATAAGGAAAAAAAAGGCTGTTTTGTTTTTTATAAAAACAGTTTTTTTTTTTAAACAATGATTTTTTCCAACTTCGTATTGATATTCATGTGAATTATGTAATTACGGCAGGTTTTCTTTCTCTTCCGGCAACTTAGTAATTTGCTTTAGGCGGTATTCGGAATCTTAAAATATTTTAATTGTGTACTAAACAATCAGATCTTTATTTCGGCAACCACAAGTGTAAAATCATTAAGGCAGTGGTAAATGGCAACTTATTTACAGTATAACAGATTGTATATTTTTATTTTTAGTTCTATTAATATCATATTTTTTTCAAAATTACAAAAATATAACTAAATATGACGTTTTTTTGTTATTTTTTTGTGGGAAGGAGAGGTGGGGTTTTTATTACCAAACCTGCTTATATCGCGGTTGATATTTGATAAAAATCTTAAATGTTAATTAGCAAATATATTTATTGATTTTTTTATTTTTTTAGATGAAAGAAGGGTCTGCACAAATGAGTGCTCAAGTTAGTCAGCTGCAGGAAAATATGCAAAAAATAACTGCTTCTTCGGAAAGTATAACTAAAGATCTTCAGGTGGAGTATGACTTTTTTTCTTGTATAAATTGTAGTAGATTATTTTAATATCAACTTATTTTTGATATGTACTGTATAAGTCTTATCACCACTTAAGGACAAACCCTAATCACAAAAGAGATAAGAAAAATGAAGATAAATACCATTATGATCAAATACCATGTAAATACCCAAGGTAAAGCAGGCATGCTGTTTAGAAAGAAAGATTTTATTCAGTGAGGGGGAAACAATCAGTAGTGGCTAGTAGTTAGATTGTGCTACTGTCATCTTAGTTGGAAGCACAATCGAAAAATTCGTGTAAGGAATTAAAGCTGAATATTTTGTATATTTAGTGCCAACGCAATGAGAGAGAAATGCCAGTGATCAGCTCGTTCGAACAGCTGCTGTTTTAGCACTATATTGATGGGAGAGAGGAGCAAGTTTATGTTATAAGGGTTAAAAGTTGAATCCATACAAATTAAGCAACAGTTATTTAGTGTAAGATCTGATCATGTCAAACAAAATACATGTGGAGCAAGAGCCATTTCTCACTTTAAATGTTTTATTAATAAAAGTAGTTCACATAATAATGTAAAAATAAGTATTTCAGAATAAAAAGCATGAAATATATTAATTTCAACTGTTATTGTAATGTTTATCTTTCCTTCTAGATGTAATGACAAAAGTAAATAGTAAAAAAAAATTGTAATTGTAGGGCCGACGTGACAAGCTAAGTCATTTCCTTGGAATTCATTCGACATTGAAAAAACTTCAATTTCTTTTCCATTTGCCTCAAAAAATTGATGAATGTATAAAAGACAAAAAGTTTTCGGAGGTATGTTTTAGCAATGTCAACTAAATAATGTATGTTTTTGACTTTATTCTGTTTTTTTTTTCCTTTATAAATTTTGCGTTAAGCGTATTAATTATTATTATAGTGACTGTTATTCTGTACCGTATATATCTCGTTATAAGTTAATTTGAAAAAAAAAATTTAAATTTTTTCCGAGGTCAACTTTTTGAAGAGCGATTTTGATTTTGACCTTTTGAGTTATAAACGGTTCGATGAAACGTCACTATTGGAAATATTATTACGCTTAACGACGTTCTGAGCGTAAAAATGGATTCTAAATGCGTAGAGTCATTTATTTTGGGCTTTAACGAAACGTCACTATATGACTAGGACGTTTCCGAGGTAAAGGGGCGTCGTGCAATATTTTTTTTATAATTTTTTTTTAAATTTATTACCACTTAAGAAGTATTTTATATTTATCGTAGAAAATGGAATTTAAGGAAGTATCCTATTTTTATATAAAGAAAAAAAAAAAAAATTAATTTAAATTAATATATGTATAGATCAGTGGTTCTCAAACTGTGTGACGCGTCACATTTTGGTGGCGCAGCTTCCCCTCAGGGGAGACGGCAAAAGTTTTCAACAGTTTCATCATTTTACTTCATTTCACTAAAAATTATAAATCGATTTGTTTTTAATTTTCCAACTTTGTATTAAGAAAAATTTTTAGGTATGTTATCTTATATATTTATATATTCGAGGCAATTCCTTGATGTTTTGGCATTCTGTGGAGATCATGCAATTATTGCAAATTTATAATTAATTGATAAAAT
>JABUQX010048281.1:12500-15000 GCA_015478945.1 Trachelipus rathkii
TTCCGGATACTTATTCCATCAGTAACAATTAACGTTACTAATGTCCAGTTTCGAACCCGGTCCTCTCAATTGCCAGACGAATGTTCAACCTACGTTATTTTTCGTCCAGTATTTTCAATCACACTTCTTCATTATTTTTCACCCTTAATTCATGCGCGAAAATCATGCTAATCTTTTTCGACCATTTTCGTTCTTTTCTTTCATCTTTCTTTTCTTTGTTGCTTTGGAATGCAGACATTATTCTAGTGCTCTTTAGCCTCATTTTGACCTTTTTATAAATTTAATAACCTTATCAACACTCAAATTTAAAAATCTTTTAGTTTTTACGAAAGTGATCTAAAAATAGAATTTACCGTTATATATATATATATATATATATATATATATATATATATATATATATATATATATATATATATATATATATATATATATATATATATATATATATTATATATATATATATATATATATATATATATATATATATATATATATATTGTAACGAAAATGAGATGAGTCCCTTTTCCTGTGTTATATACCTGATTTACATAGTGCAAAAATGGAGGGTGAAAGAATAAACAATAATTTTCATAATTAATATTTCAACAATAACAATACATACGAATAAATGGTTATAGTAATTTTTAATAAATGTTTCTCATAATATCTACACCTTATTCTCGCAAATGTTATATTTAAACGCACAGCCTGTGGAGCAAATTCTGAGGAAGCAAAAAGGACAAGTAAACCCAAAAGTCACGTGAGCAGTTCAACTACAAAACAAGCACATGTTAAATTATTTCAAAAGGTTCTTTTCTCTTATTTTTCGAGCAATGTTCAAGACCTTTTAATATATAAATAATAATCACCAAAATCTTTTAAAATAAACGTTAAGAATTTATTGGAATGAATTCTTTTATGAACGCTTTTAAAAGCAATGTTCAAACTTCAGCAATAAATAACAACACTCTGAATTAAAGCAATATAGCTACTTGAAATTAAATAGTGTCAAAAATAAGTAAAAGGAAGCAGTACAACTTACGCAATTTATAAGCACACATTCACAAATACCTCACAAGTTTATCGAATCCTGTTTAAACCTTAATTTGTGTTTGACGCGCAACTCTAATTTATCTGGTTCCAATTTTGAGGCGATTGTACTTTTTCCAACTGGATACACTTCTATTCACTCCAGAGTTAAGACGGGATCTTTTCGTTTTAATCAACTATCTTCATAGCATCGGACTCCATAGATTAGTTTTCACTCGTCAGTAATTAGTTTTCCAGCCTTTAGTCCCAAGGTTTAATCCCTAAAACACATAATATTTCAGTTATAAACTTTTCTTTATTTTAAAAAGGAAACATCTCTATTAATAAAAAAACGTAACTTCAAAATAATTCCAGACTTACCGCTATTCTGCGGGATATTTTCCTGATTATTCTTTTCCTTTGTCTCCGTCCCAAATCCTTTCGTACCTTTTCTTCAGCGTTATTAAATCCTTCCTGTTGTGAGAAAGTCCGAAAGCAATCTAATTTCTTAATTAATTTTAAAAACTAACTCACCTCTTACGGTTGGTTGTACAATATTCCACAATATATATATATATATATATATATACTTATATATATTATATATATATTATATATATATATTATATATATATATATATTATATATCTATATATTATATATATATTTGGTCTGTATATATATATATATTTAATAATATATATATATGTATTTATATTTATATATATATATTATATGATAATAATATATATATATATATATATATAATATATATATATATATTTATTATATATATATATATATATATATATATAATATATATTATATATATTATATTATATAATATTATTATAATATATATTATATATATAATATATATATATATATTATATAATATATATATATATATTATATTATATATATATATTATATTATATATATAATATATATACCGTATAAATATATATATATATTATATATATAATTTAATTTTTAATTTATATTATATATATATATATATATATATATATATATATATATATATATTTATAAACATCTCTTTTTTTTTATTAACAGGTTACTTTTTTTATCTCTTTTCTTGCCATAGAAATATATATATAATTTTATATATATATATATTATATATATATTTATATATTATAATATATATATATATATGATATATAAATATATATAATATATATATTATATATTAATTTATATAGATATATATTATATATATTATTATATATATATATTTATAACGATATAATATATATATATATAATTAATATATATATATTAATATACATAAAGTAGGTTACATTTGTATAAATAAATATCCTTATTAGGCAATAAATATGAAAATAATATATACATTTAATGTCTTAATATATAGTATATATATATATATTATATTATATATATATTTATATATTATAATTTAATTATATATTATATATTATTA
>JABUQX010048281.1:27500-32500 GCA_015478945.1 Trachelipus rathkii
TATTTTGTATATTCCGAAATTTTTAACTTGATTGATATTATTAGGTTTTAGTGAATATTTAAGTATTATATTATTTGATTTAACAGTCTGTATTGTATTCGGTAGATATTCCTTGATAACTCTTTTTGGTATATTGGGAATTGGTAGTATATTCTTGAATTGGTTTTTGGTAGGGTTTAATTTTAGAAATTTAGCTTTTGCATTTCGTAAAGATTTGTTTATGATACCATCAGGATATTTTAATCTACGGAAGTTATTTTTAATAGTTTTAATTTCTTTATCCAGGTTATTCGGGCTGCAAATTTTGTAGGCTCTAAGAAACAGGTTGCTCAAGACAGCTGATTTTATGGATATATCATGACTCGAGAACCAATGGATGTAAGATGGATTTGCTGTAGGTTTTCTATAAATATCAAAACTTGGAGGTTGATCTATATTCCAGGTTATTAGTACATCTAAAAAGTTTATTTTATTATTTATTGCTTTTTCAATTGTGAATTTAATATCATTATGAAGATTATTAATAAAATTTAAGACTGTGTCGGTGTTTGTATTCCTCGGGATTAATGCAAAAATGTCATCGACATATCGTATCCAGATTATTGTAGGAAATTGTGGGAAAATATGATATTTTTCTAATAGCTCCATAAAAATGTTGCTGATAATTGGAGATAGTGATGAACCCATTGCTAGACCAGAAATCTGCTTAAAATATTTGTCTTGAAAATTGAAGTAAGCATGTTGTAGAGTAAGGTTTATTAATTTTTTAATGGTATCAAAGCTAGGTTGTAGTTGGATATTTTGTTCATTTATATGTCGTTCCAGCAGTTCTAGGGTATAATCTACAGGTACCTTAGTGAATAACGACACAACGTCGAAACTCACCACTTCAAAGTTGGAAAAGTTTTCATTTTTGATTTTATCGATGAAATGTTCGGAGTTCTTTAAGTGGGAGATTGTGTCATCCCGAAAAGCCTTACTTCAAAGTTTATGTACATACAGAAAAATGAACCTTTTCCAATTATTTTCGAACAAATCCTTAAAAACAAAATTGAAGGTGTCAAACAAGATTTAAAAACTAAATTCAGATATTGCTATTGGAGTTTCAAACATTTGCAACAATGTTTTTACTACCAGTATGAAAACCATAACCTTTTTACAAAACTATTGGACTATGCACGTACTATAAAGGATAGAAAAGTAACCTATAAAAACAATCATCTAAAAAACAAACTTGATCATCTTTTTGACGTTAGTTTGTGGAACAGACACACAAATCAAGATAATGTTAGAAATCTATCGAGATATAATTTAAATCAAACGGAAAAAGCCCTCTTGAGTTTTGGATTGAGTTTCTCACTGCCTAATCCGGACCCATGGATCAATCAAAGCCTTAGCTTTGAAAAATGGAAAAACAAAAATAACAACCAGGATATAAACTGTGACATTTTATTTGGATTACTCTTAAAAATGCAAAAAGATTTTTTGAAACATTCAGGGTTCCCACGAAGGTTTTACGTAGCATTGAGAAACCTTCAGAATAATAGAGACATCGTAATTACTAGATCTGATAAGGGCAGTAACATAGTTTTAATGAACTCGGAACAGTATTCAGAAAAGGCATACAACCTCTTAAATGATACTACTACTTATAGCAACTTAACCAATAATCCTCTTAAAAACTCACAACAGAAATTTAATAGTTCAATCAATAAGATAATACCTGCAGAAAAAGAACTAATCGAGAAATTTACATCATATTTACCTACTCTTTCAAAATTTTATGCAATTCCAAAACTGCACAAAGAAAACATTCCTCTCAGACCAATAATTTCCAACATAAACTGTGTTACCCAGAATCTTTCAAAATGGCTGGCTTCAAAACTAAAGATATTTCTTGGAAACATTTCTACCTCCCACTTAAAGAACTCCGAACATTTCATCGATAAAATCAAAAATGAAAACTTTTCCAACTTTGAAGTGGTGAGTTTCGACGTTGTGTCGTTATTCACTAAGGTACCTGTAGATTATACCCTAGAACTGCTGGAACGACATATAAATGAACAAAATATCCAACTACAACCTAGCTTTGATACCATTAAAAAATTAATAAACCTTACTCTACAACATGCTTACTTCAATTTTCAAGACAAATATTTTAAGCAGATTTCTGGTCTAGCAATGGGTTCATCACTATCTCCAATTATCAGCAACATTTTTATGGAGCTATTAGAAAAATATCATATTTTCCCACAATTCCCTACAGTAATCTGGATACGATATGTCGATGACATTTTTGCATTAATCCCGAGGAATATAAACACAGACACAGTTTTAAATTTTATTAATAATCTTCATAATGATATTAAATTCACAATTGAAAAAGCAATAAATAATAAAATAAACTTTTTAGATGTACTAATAACCTGGAATATAGATCAACCTCCAAGTTTTGATATTTATAGAAAACCTACAGCAAATCCATCTTACATTCATTGGTTCTCGAGTCATGATATATCCATAAAATCAGCTGTCTTGAGCAACCTGTTTCTTAGAACATACAAAATTTGCAGCCCGAATAACCTGGATAAAGAAATTAAAACTATTAAAAATAACTTCCGTAGATTAAAATATCCTGATGGTATCATAAACAAATCTTTACGAAATGCAAAAGCTAAATTTCTAAAATTAAACCCTACCAAAAACCAATTCAAGAATATACTACCAATTCCCAATATACCGAAAAGAGTTATCAAGGAATATCTACCGAATACAATACAGACTGTTAAATCAAATAATATAATACTTAAAGTTGATCGAACCTGATTTTAAAGTTATTAGTTTCTCCTATGTAATTTTTTTCACAGTTCTTGCATTTTATTTTGTATATTCCGAAATTTTTAACTTGATTGATATTATTAGGTTTTAGTGAATATTTAAGTATTATATTATTTGATTTAACAGTCTGTATTGTATTCGGTAGATATTCCTTGATAACTCTTTTTGGTATATTGGGAATTGGTAGTATATTCTTGAATTGGTTTTTGGTAGGGTTTAATTTTAGAAATTTAACTTTTGCATTTCGTAAAGATTTGTTTATGATACCATCAGGATATTTTAATCTATGGAAGTTATTTTTAATAGTTTTAATTTCTTTATCCAGGTTATTCGGGCTGCAAATTTTGTAGGCTCTAAGAAACAGGTTGCTCAAGACAGCTGATTTTATGGATATATCATGACTCGAGAACCAATGGATGTAAGATGGATTTGCTGTAGGTTTTCTATAAATATCAAAACTTGGAGGTTGATCTATATTCCAGGTTATTAGTACATCTAGAAAGTTTATTTTATTATTTATTGCTTTTTCAATTGTGAATTTAATATCATTATGAAGATTATTAATAAAATTTAAGACTGTGTCGGTGTTTGCATTCCTTGGGATTAATGCAAAAATGTCATCGACATATCGTATCCAGATTATTGTAGGAAATTGTGGTAAAATATGATATTTTTCTAATAGCTCCATGAAAATGTTGCTGATAATTGGAGATAGTGATGAACCCATTGCTAGACCAGAAATCTGCTTAAAATATTTGTCTTGAAAATTGAAGTAAGCATGTTGTAGAGTAAGGTTTATTAATTTTTTAATGGTATCAAAGCTAGGTTGTAGTTGGATATTTTGTTCATTTATATGTCGTTCCAGCAGTTCTAGGGTATAATCTACAGGTACCTTAGTGAATAACGACACAACGTCGAAACTCACCACTTCAAAGTTGGAAAAGTTTTCATTTTTGATTTTATCGATGAAATGTTCGGAGTTCTTTAAGTGGGAGGTAGAAATGTTTCCAAGAAATATCTTTAGTTTTGAAGCCAGCCATTTTGAAAGATTCTGGGTAACACAGTTTATGTTGGAAATTATTGGTCTGAGAGGAATGTTTTCTTTGTGCAGTTTTGGAATTGCATAAAATTTTGAAAGAGTAGGTAAATATGCTTTAAATTTCTGGATTAGTTCTTTTTCTGCAGGTATTATCTTATTGATTGAACTATTAAATTTCTGTTGTGAGTTTTTAAGAGGATTATTGGTTAAGTTGCTATAAGTAGTAGTATCATTTAAGAGGTTGTATGCCTTTTCTGAATACTGTTCCGAGTTCATTAAAACTATGTTACTGCCCTTATCAGATCTAGTAATTACGATGGCTCTATTATTCTGAAGGTTTCTTCGTGGGAACCCTGAATGCTTCATAAAATCTTTTTGCATTTTTAAGAGTAATCCAAATAAAATGTCACAGTTTATATCCTGGTTGTTATTTTTGTTTTTCCATTTTTCAAAGCTAAGGCTTTGATTGATCCATGGGTCCGGATTAGGCAGTGAGAAACTCAATCCAAAACTCAAGAGGGCTTTTTCCGTTTGATTTAAATTATATCTCGATAGATTTCTAACATTATCTTGATTTGTGTGTCTGTTCCACAAACTAACGTCAAAAAGATGATCAAGTTTGTTTTTTAGATGATTGTTTTTATAGGTTACTTTTCTATCCTTTATAGTACGTGCATAGTCCAATAGTTTTGTAAAAAGGTTATGGTTTTCATACTGGTAGTAAAAACATTGTTGCAAATGTTTGAAACTCCAATAGCAATATCTGAATTTAGTTTTTAAATCTTGTTTGACACCTTCAATTTTGTTTTTAAGGATTTGTTCGAAAATAATTGGAAAAGGCTTCAAAACTAAAGATATTTCTTGGAAACATTTCTACCTCCCACTTAAAGAACTCCGAACATTTCATCGATAAAATCAAAAATGAAAACTTTTCCAACTTTGAAGTGGTGAGTTTCGACGTTGTGTCGTTATTCACTAAGGTACCTGTAGATTATACCCTAGAACTGCTGGAACGACATATAAATGAACAAAATATCCAACTACAACCTAGCTTTGATACCATTAAAAAATTAATAAACCTTACTCTACAACATGCTTACTTCAATTTTCAAGACAAATATTT